>JARFIW010001513.1:2905000-3072500 GCA_036346225.1 Platerodrilus igneus | reverse complement strand
AATTATCAATCCAAGCTTAAAGTTTTTATTTTGATCAAGTATGATCAAACTTAACAACCGAAAGGCCATAAGAGTTGATTTTGATGCCACCCTTATGTAGAAAATATTCTTTTGCAGTTTTAGGCATATTTGAGGGACACAAACAGTGTTCCCATTTTATATGTGACTTAATTATTATTCTTTCTTACAGGAACAGCGTCTTATTCTGTTAAGACAGGTTTTTGTCAGCGAAGGCGATCTTTTTTCTTTGGGTCTCCACGTCCGCCCTTAGAAATATGCCATGCTATTAACATGAATTAATCTGGACTTGGTGGTGCCTGTTTGTTTTAGTTTGAGTGTGACCCCCAACAGATTTCGACTTACCCCCCCATTGCTCATAGCTCTACCCAAGGAATAGACCCCTAGTTATGTCGGAAGACTTTGTGACACTGACACCCAATGTGGGGCTGGTGTTATAGTAGTTCAAGGAAAAATGTTTCAAGTTTTAAAAGATTAAAACTAAATATAAACGAAGCAATTTCAAAACACCTTGTATAAAGGAACAACCAGAATTTACGGGCGAAATTTATTCCAGTTAGTTAATTTTTAAATAACAGGTATTAACCAAAATTTTACAAATAATGAATAAGATTTAGTAGGTTGCAAAAGAAATAAAATGTTAGAAGCCAATGCCATTAATTTATTAATTTAATTGAATTTAATTGAACGGTTATTTACGTATAATATGCATAAAAGCGTGTAAAAATCAATAATACCAAGGTGACACGCGTTGCTAACAAACAAATATATCGGTGGGGTTGAAATACGTGGAAAATCCAACTCGTAGAAGTGTTATTTAAAACGCTTGTTAAGATTAAACACCTGCAGAAATTTAAATGTCAAGTTCCAATTATTTTTGTAGATATAGCTACAAGTTTCAAAGAATATTGGTAAACCGTCGCATGTGTTCGCAGTAAATACTAACGAGGGGTAATTTAAAGCACGTAACAGTCCACGTGGAGTAGATAGCAGATGGTGCGGAATATTGATTTTCTACCACTCACACCAGGTTAGAAAGAGACGTAGAAAACGCATAAGCAAGCGTGAGATAGGCGGGACTTGTAGGACGTCAGTGAATATACGATTGGGTGGATATTGTTAGTTGGACGCGACACAAATACGAGCGTAGTGTATATTAATTTTCAGAAAAATATCGTAACGGCGCGCTAAAATTCGCGGACTTAGAAATCGGTTGAGCAAAATTTTAAGACCGTGTTGTTGTAGATGGGGATTTCAGATGAAAGGCGGCCAGGAGGTGGCGGACTAAGTTGTATAAATGTTATTCGAAAACATGGTAAAAGCCCTTAATATTTCGATCGCGTCGGACGACGTATGCAAGTTATCACGAGTTGTAAGTAGAATAAAATTATTTTTAATTACATTGCATGGTGAATTGCTCATAATTTGTACGCGGTTTGTGTGCCGAGATTACAATTTTAATTGAGGTATCACTTATAAATTTCTAACAAGCTCGTGTCGAGACGTTAAGTAACGTGGATTAAAGTAAATAATTGTGAAAGACGTAGAATTAATTGGGATTTGGAAATTGGAGGCAACGTGAAGGCAGCGCTAGCAGCTCACTTACATGGGGTTCTTCTACTAATAGCCAGAAGCGGCCTGTAAACCAGAGAAAAAAACAAATACCATCGTCTACGGAGCGGAGATCTTCTAGAAATTCCAGGTAACGCTTTGAAATTGTGTTGTTATAAACTATGAATATTGAGTGACGTATGGGAGTGATTTTGAACGTATTGTGCATTATTTTGTGTATTGAACATAATACATATAACTAACTTTATTATTGTATTTAAATAGAAATCTGAAGGTGTATATAAAGCGTATTAACGTTCCATCAGGAAGTTACAATTTGTGAAAAGTACATGGGTGTTTTTTTTTGTTTGTTATAAGAGTATGCAAAGTATAAGGGCATACATTAGTCGTAATTAACTGGGTTATCATGAGCTCACCATACTCCAGAGTTTACTTAGATTTAAAATAAATTACATAAAAGGAATGAGAAATAAAACATTATTTAGGGCCCATTTACTCCGGGTACATTCTATGTGTTTCATAATTTAAAATAAAATCCTGGACATTACAAAATAGGATTTATTGAGGTGTACCTTGATCACTGAAATGTGGATAAAATTTAATTTTATTTGTAAATAGTGAAAAGGAAAAGATTGTATGTTTGTTGTATTTTGTGGTTTTATTGGGAGTGTGCGTGAATAATAGAATATGAGAGTGAATCTAGATATCCAAAAGGAGGTCCAACTGAGCTAGCCGGAAGCAATTGAAGAAGGCAATTCAACCGAGGAAGAGAGGAAAACGGGTAAGAAATTATGTTTTTGAGTTATTTAATCTTTGAGAAATGTTCTATTATGAACAATTTTCGAGTTTTGAAAATTTAAGAAAAAAGTTCAAATATTTTTTTGTTGGCGAGGCTTTTACCCGAGATCCACGGCAATATATATATATATATATATATATATATATATAAATATATATTGCTATGATACCGCCGCACACCCATGTGATTAACGTTCAGTTTCCTGCTAAACACCACCGCTCTATGTCTCTAAATAACCCTAAGTTTAAATTTTAAATATACCTCTTTTTATATGCACCGACTAGCTCAGTTTAATCCACACAGAGTGCACGACGATACGATAACAAAGAAAGTTTGACCCCCTTTTACTCTAGCTCCTTTCTACTTGAATGGTATAAACGAAACAAACAAAAATGTATATAATGACCAAAAATATATACACTTTACAGTTAATAACTTTGATAATTTGATTTGCTATTCATAAATTAGCCCCTGAATCAAAATAATAATATCAATCTGATTATGCCAAAGTTATAACTCCCTTAAAGCTAGCAAAAAACACTATATACTAGTGGAAGTACCTTTTGAACCTTCAAACGACCTTTCTCTCAATGTAAATTTTTTAAAGATTTTTGATGACCCTTTACAAATTAAATACTTCAATATATGCAAAATGTAAATATTAAAAATTAAAATAAAGCTTTATGCTAATAAAGAATATTCTTATTTTTGACCTGCGTTTTCTTTGCTTGTTTTCAATTCTTAGAACTGCCTCTGTATGTGATTGACCAGCACTCCTGGATTGTTTCCACTTAAACTCTATTGTTTACTGCGTAGTACAGCTTAACCAGTCTAACCTTTAGTTTGATTAATTTCTCTCTTTAATGCTCATATGCTTCTGTAAACCACTGCTTAATTATATATCTTCGCTAGAGCAATTATTGAAATCCGGTTCTTAAAGTAGTTATTTAATTTAGTTCAATAGGGTAGTTAATTAGAGTCGTTCATTTGGTTCGTTCGCCAGAGTAGTTACTTAGATTCGTTCACCAGAGTGGTTACTTAGAGCCCTAACTTATTAAATATTAAAATTAGGTATAATTAATAATTCTAACTTACATTTTTCAAATTTAACGGCAACTTTTATCGTAGATCGGCACTATAATTATTCTTTTAAAATTTTTATATCACGACTTTTACTAAATAATTATTTAATTTCTACTATTTTCACTCCACGTGATATTATACTTTAAACTGTTATGCATCGTGCCTTGGTGGAAGAAACACTGATTGTTTACCAAGTCCGTGTTCTGTATAAAGGCTCCTCCCGTCACCTGTACCATTGGTTTTCCGAGCGTACTTAATTAATTGAGGCGTTGTATTTTGCGCTATCTTGCAACCTTCGGATTTTCTATAAAGTTACCGCTAATTTATATTTACATTTATTTAAATTTTTCCCGTTTAATTTATCACGTAACCAAACGCCCGTTTTGTTGTTTAGTACTCTAAAATCTGTTAGATTTTATATGAATTTACGATGTACAGATCACATAGTAAAATTTCTATGATGACGTATTTGAATGCGTTTATTTATTTTATGCGTTAATGTTCTGAATGGAATTTTTTATAGCTAGTATGTCAGGTTATTTATTTCACTAATTGCGGATTTATTTTAATAAAACTTGTTGCCTTTAAAATGTTATTCCTGCGTATTTATTTTCAATTTTATGCTTGTATAATTAATTTAAAATGCATTATATGACGTACAAGTTATTTATCTTACTAAATATGATTTGATTTTTGAAGAATAAGCTTTCTTTTATAAATTAAAGTTAGTTGTGATTTATATACTGTGTGCTGGATATTATCTTTTTGCATAATTGTCGAGTTACTTCCATTTTATGATGAAATTGTTTAGTTTTCTAAACTTTAGTAATAATTACATGTAGCGTACGACCTTTATAACTCAATATACCCCTAAATTACCCTATTATTATAGCATTATATATATATATATATATATATATATATATATATATTGATATGAAAATTGCTGCACGCTGAGGCGCCACTGAACGTGTGATGTAGTAAGTCCCACGTTGAAGCGACACTCAAAGAGTGCTGTGTTAACGCCTTGCATTGGTGCGTCGCTAAAAGGGAACTGTGATACAGATACAGCAAATTGTAAAATTTGAATTTATTCACTTACTTTCCTTTCTAACTTTTGCCTGATACCTTAACGGCAATTTTGGAGTTTCAAAAATAAAATCAAGCAGCGCAATATCACAATATCACAATATCAATAGATAATCTATTAAAAATGTCAGAATGTTTCAAACCCTGAACACAAACTTTCCTGGTAAAGATCTTTACAAAAATAAAATGATTAGAACTTATTCTATCTTAACTAAATGACAAAATTCATATATCAGTTACAAACAATTAATACTTGTAAAAATCCACGAAGCGCTTTTTTATTCAACTTGTTATGAAGTATCTCCTTATTTTAAATTGACGTCCAAATCAGCTTACCAGATGATGCAAAAATCTCCATTTAGAAACCAAAAAATTTTAATAACTCTTTATATCAAAGAATTTTCCATCTTCATTGTATACAATTAAATTTAATAATTTCCATTTTTTTTTAACATCAGGTTACGTTTTAAACATCACTTCTTTATTCAATCTAGTATCGTAATTATTAAATTACAGTATGCTTACTGCATACTTCAAATATCAACTTCACAAAGCACCAGCTTGAGAGTTAAATCAAAATAATAATTTGTGATCGAATTTATAAATGACTTTATTTAATAAACGCTTTCTTACATATACAAAATTATCTATTTCTAGAATGTAGAAGTATTTGCGCGATTTCATTTGCAATAGTATACGCCGATGTTACGTAGTTCTTTGGGAAATTCTGGTTGGCGTTCCAAAAGCCTAGTTTTATTACTTCGTTATCTCGTTCCAGTTACTAGTGACGTGCGTTACTCGTTTTTGTTTAACATCCAAGGTTATTGTGGCGTCGCATACTAATTTAATAATTGCAAATGGTAAATAACATATCAATTTTTGTTACATTTTGTGGGTTTTTTATTGTTCCGCACGCTTCCTAGAATATTTTAATGTATTAATAAGTTCTCAATTTCTCTCGAAAATATGAGAACATGTTTTATTTAAATTGAATTTAGGTAATACACAGAGCGATTAATTTAAACTTTAATGTATTTATAATGCAAATTAGTTGCATTTTATGGCAAATATTTGCGTACGCGGTAAAACGTTTTTAAGATTAAAATTAGTGTTTTAAATGCAAGATTGATTGTAGTTTTTATGCTAAATGCGTAAAGCTAGCACTATTCTGTGCTATTTACAGCAAATGAAAAGCATTTTATCAAAAATATTTTGATTTGCGTTCGCATTGAATGCGTTTTTAAGCTATTTTGAAACCACTTATTTTTACATATACGGCTTACGTTATTTGCTTTTATTTACAATATGCATATATCATACAGGGTGATTATTTCTACACGCTCAATTGCATTTTTCACTTGTACATCAATGAATATAGGTACGCTTGTATTATACAGGGCGTAACCATGAATTTACGGAAATTTCTATTTTCCAGATTCTATTATATTTAAGTAGGATATATTTTTAGAATTTAGGTTTCAATGACCTCTTGTGACTCCCTTATCACGTCATATTCTTCCAAATCAAAATGAATAATTTTATTACTTTTATTTCTTGCTATTCTACAACTAATTCTATAAGCTTTATAATACACATGCATAATCATTCATACTAGGGCTTTTCCCTTTTTAACAATCTACTTATTTTTATCTGCTAATTAACTACATTTTCCTTAACTCGATTTAATATTATCTATAATCTAACAATTCTATTCTATATTTCTAACTTTCTTCATATTTACACATGGTCTTATCAAGTTTAATTTTAAACAAAATTCTCTTCACTATCATACATAATTTATTGTATTATGGCACATTCTTCTCTAAGCTATTGTAATCTTTGAAAAATATTGGGGTATAAAATTTTCATAAAGATGTCCCAGCAACTTCTTAGCTATACTACTTACGTCAAAAAAATTATGGTCTAGAATCTGTATATCTAGCCTACTTAGGTTACTCTCCAATTAAATATCTATCAATTACTCTGCATTAAATGTATAAACTTCAGTCTTACGTGGTTCACTATCAGTAACTTCTAAACTTATTTTCACAATCTGTAGCAATTTGTAACTCTCTATCTTTCAATTCATACAATTCTTTCTAAAACAACGATTTTGTTTTATTCTTAGCTTCACTTGGACATTTAACAACAATTGATCGTTTATCTACATTATCTTCACATTCTCTCTCAAAATAATTCACACTTATACTCTTAACTACCTCATCCTTTTTCATTTCATCAATTTCTTTCTTTTTCCTACGTTTCCAATTTCGTCTTACACCCGCATATTTGAATAAATATTTCGACAAACTAAACGCTACTTCTCCATATTTATACATACGGCATTTCAAAAAACGATTCGATTTTTTAATCTCAATTATTCCAAACGAATTATTAAGTTCAACTTTCCAAATTATTTCATCATTATTTAATATTTTACTACCTTTATTTATTTTATTTTTAGAAGCTGCATTCACAGAAAGTTTCTTTATCTTCTTTTCCACACCAACAATCATACTATTTTTATCAGTTTCATCTATTATTTCCATCTCTTTCACTTCATCTTCGGTAGTTTTCAATAATTCTGTTTTTTTCTCTAAAAACGTTACAACTTACTTTCTAACTTCACCAGGGCACATAATACTTAAACTTCTATTTCCTTCACCTTCCATCTTTTGCTCAAATTGATTTAAATTCAATCTCCTTGCAATTCCATATGGACTTCATCGTTCCATTTAATCCTTTCATCTCCCATAATAATCACTTTATTCTCGGTATCTATCATACCTTTCAACTCACTTATAAAATTCATTCCCAGATTGGCATCTATTCTTAATCCTGGCACTATTAAAAACTATTTCTCAACCTCCCAACTTAACTTTCAGAATTATGATACTCTTGATAACTGCAAACTTCTTATTATTCGAAAATACTAAATTATTTCTTTTATTAGGGATAACTTTTTGCATTAACTCTTCTGAATTATCTTTAATAAAACCTTCACTTACTAATGTTGCTTCAGCTCCTGTATCTACCAGTAATTTTACTCTTTTCTAGCTACTTGCAATTTTATTATAGGTAGTAAATCATTTCTTTCATTACCTTTTTCATCATTTTAAGATTTCTCAAGTCATTTCCTAATGTTTTAAAACGCGCTTGGCAGTTTCCCTCTATTTCATTTACTTTTTTATCTAAAGTTTTAGATTTATCATTAGTTACTTTCTCACTGTCTTCCTGGTTCGCCTTTATTTGTACAATTTTCTTTTTGACGTCATCCATATCCTCTAAAATTTGTACTACTTTTCCTCTAATTTCAAATTTCATTTTTTCAGTTGTAGTAACGCCATCATTTGGCCGTCGCATGTGTCTTGTTTAATTTGTGCCGATAACGATTTTGGATTGGAGGTCGTTATTGGTGTTTTGTTCAATTAGCAGTCAGTCTTGCTTAAGTTTTTTCAATCTCGAATGTTTTAAACTGTATAAGTGTTGTGTTTGAGTTGTTAAATTTATAATTATATATACGTAAAGAACCTTGGTGTTTAATGGCAGGTAACGATTCATCTTAGATCCTTATCCTACAAACCTTCCTTACTTGTCCAAAGGTGAGTCGAGGAGGCCGATTTTGCTTCCAAGTTCGAATTCGGTAAGTTACATTAATAATCATTATTACCTATTGATTATGGAAATACAGTCCCTTATTGGTTGAATTAATATTTTGATGATTTGATATTTAAATATAAACCAGAGTTTAGCGAATAGCAATAACAGATTGTTTTGTTAGTTTCATTTAAACCCGTAGTTAGTCTTTCACTAATCTCTTTAAATTTTCTTTCATTCTTTTAACTTTCTGTTTTCAAACTTTTTCCCACTTTTGCTATAATTTCTCCAAATTCCGCTCGTAGCACGTGAATAATTTTATCACTCATTTTTTTCATGCTTTTCTCATTCTTTTCACTATTTTCTTTCATGACTTTCTCATTCTTTTCACTGATTTCTTTAATGTTTTCTTTTTGTTCCTGCATGATTTGATTCAGACTTAATAAGAGAGCCATCATTTTTAATTCTTGGGTCTCTACTACACTCTTGGTCTTTGGATTCTCCTTTTTCGCTTCTTAGATATAAACGCTTTCCTGAGAACCAAATACCACTCCCTCAGCTCTCAAACTTTCGCGAACCTTTTTCATTCTATCAGTCATACTAAAACTACTCAGTTATTACAAAAAAATAAAAAAACTAAAAAATAAATCCTAGAAAACAAGAAACTCTAATTTACAGACCAATTAATCGAGCCACAGGTTGGGTTGTCGCTGAAAGGGTGCTTAGACAATGGCCGGCGTTAGGCGTCGCTAAAAGAGTTCTGTGATACAGATATAGCAAATTGTAAAATTTGAAATTATTGACTACTAACCCTTCTAACTTTTCTTTGCCTGGCTAGCTCAACGAATTAATGGAGTGTATAAAATGAAATCAAACACAACAATATCTCAAAGCATCTATACAGTCTAACATATTTTCTTTCATACAAATGGATATAGAACATTTGCAGCATAATCTTTTTCAAGCATAAAATTATTCCTAACGTGTGCTTAATTATCAAAACTGTTCCTCACCTTAAGTTACTTACAATTTACAGAACTCACATCTCTTCTCATGTAGACAGTTTACGTGGCTTCTTTATTTCCACGCTTGTAATGTTTGTTTTGCCAACAAATCCGTGACAGGTAATCTATTAAAAAAAGTCAGAGTCTTTCGAACCCTGATCACAAACATTCCTGGTAAAGATTCCTACAAAAATAAATATATAAGATTTATTTAAACTTAAACTAAATGACATATACTCAAATATCAGTTCTAAACAATATTTTAAAAAGTAGTGCTCCCAGAAATCAACAAAGCGCTTCTTCAAATTGTAATTAACAGTATTATATATCTTTCGTTTCCATTCTTAAATTGACGTCAAAACTCAGTTTATAAAATCTTGCATAATATTTAAATATCCATTTAGAAACCAATGTGCATCCTCGGTTTAATTATTCAATAAAATTTTAAATAGCTTTTTATATGGAAGCATTTCCCATCTTCATTGTACATTACAAGATAAAATAATTGCATTTATCAATTTTCATATTTACGCAGGTTATGTTTAAAATGTTTTTCTTCATTCACTGTTACATGGTAATTATTAATTACGGAATGCGTATTGAATACTTTAAACCAAAGCAAAATTTTTGCGATCGAATTTATGAATGAATTTTTTAGTCAAAGTTCCAGTTTATATACCATTAATCTTGATTATCTCACATCTTCTCATTGCTTTAGTTTTGTATGAAATCTAGTACACCGCAATGATGTAACATTTACTAGAAAAATTTAATAGCGTCGAAATCGTCGCGTTTTATTTCCTCGTTGGTGAGATTTATTAGCTCGTTAAAGTTCAAATCTTCGCGTTCGTTTGTCTTTTCTAACATCCTATCCCTTAAGCTGATGGGTTTTATTTAAAATTGCTTACTCTATGCATTTAACTTTGCACGTATTTCAACGTTTTGATTGGGATTTATTAACAAGTGTTGTTATTTATGCTTGAAACATCACGTAGACATAAATTTTCTAAAAGAATTTATTAAATTTTCCGCTTAATTCTGCAAATATACCAAAATTTATGATTCCATATTTTGTTTACCCATGCCGGGCTTACAAAAATGTGGCAATTTATACATTTATAATGTCACGTACGCCTTTTGCCACAATATCTATACCTTATGGCGTTATGAAATATGGTCGTTTTTCTAAAGTTTGTTTTATGCGTTTTATTGCCTTCTTTTCCTTACGCAATCCGTCGAAATTGAAAGAGATTTGTTTCACGTTTAAATATGCCTAATTTGTATTTATTTGGAGTTTATGCATGCTTTAAATGTTTCTAAAATAAATTGAGTTGCGCCCAGAGTTATTTATTTTACTAAATGTTGTTCAGTTATTACAGAACGAGCTTCCTTTTATTTTATACAAGGCGTTTTGTATTTGCTTTGGCGTTTGAGAATGTTTTAAATGTATAGAAATACATTGAGTAACTTCCAAAATTATTTATTTTGGTTAATGTTTTTAAGTTACTACAGAATGATTTTTCTTTTATTAATTGTGGTTAGTCGTTGACTTTACACAAGGTGATTGGAATTTACTTTTTGCATAATGGACGAATTATGTACCTTTTATAACTTAAATGTGTGTGTTTTTTTTTTATACTATTTACATGAAGTATACCTCCCCTGTGACTTAAATAGTCTTAAATAACCCTATTATCATAGCAATATATATATATATATATATATATATATATATATATTCTGTGATCCTACCCTATGAGTGGTAAGCCTAGTATATCTAACTCTCACTCCTTGTCTTATTTTAGAGCCTTGTTGAGTTATGCCACAAAATTTATCTCTAAATATGTAACACGGCTGCTGCACTTATATAATTTCACAGGGCCGTCAACCACGTAGCGGAATCTACCAAGAATGGGTCTGTCCTAGGCAAACCCCTCTCAACTAGACACCCAAACAAATATCCAAGGAGTTTTCAAAATTATTTTAAAAGCCAAAAGTATCCCCAAACACTAGTTCCACTTTTATAAATTTGATTAAAGCACTGCGTAGATATTAAATACTAATACCTAGAATCCAAATACAGGCGCCGCCTTCCAGCCGTCCTGAAGCCAAGTGAGCAACTGCAGGCATGTCCTGAAAAAATAAGTAACTGGAGCAACTGGTAATCTCCGGACTATATAACTACTAATATTTCTACAAATTTTATGTTATACAAATACTCGGATAACTTCAATTCCACTATTCTTTCCTCTTCAAAACGATAACGGTACTGACCAGCACTCCCTCTTCTAATTACTTTTTCTTCTACACAAAACTGCTACCTTAGACTTTACTTTACTGCATTTCAGTACCACTGAATCTACTTCTCTTCACTATTTGCTACCTCCAGGTACAACTTGACTTTCAAAATTTACTCGTAACTTTTTAAATGAAATAAACTCAGAACAGTACAAAAACACGTCTATTTTTCCGTAATACAAAATTTAAGTCCCTTATAAATACAGGCCATCTTCCCTAGTTTCCGTTGTCATAACAGCTACGTATACGCACACTATGCAATTTATAATTATTAATCATATTTGTGTCTAGACGTCTTGCTAAACTGAATGGTTTGATAATCCAGTGATTTGTCTATATTGAACTTTTTACAATATTGAAAATAGCTAACAAACTTCGGCGGTTCAGCTTTTAAATTGTACGTAACAGGCATTAATGTCTTATTCGGTAAACGTTCAGTCATTACATAACAAATCTTTAATTGTTAAAACACATTCAAACTGAAATTGATGTACAAATTTTTCAGTAGTATCACTTAACTCCTCAAAATTTTTAAAACGCGTAGACCACACAATTTTGATATTTGTTATTATATTCAAAAGGTTCGAATACGATAACTACAAATTCAATTTTATGTACATGCAACCATAACAATTAAAAATACGTATACAATGCAAACTTTATTAACAACTAGCCTAGCCTGGTATCTGGCCGGTATACGTTGTAAAATGCAACGCAGTTTTAAAAGCTTTATAAATTTATAAACGTGGAATAGTTGTTAATTTATAAACCAAAATATCTGAAACAAAATACCCTAACACAACTAAATATACCCTCATTCTAGCAAGTCGTTTCAAAGCCCTATTTAAAACATTTTATAAGCCCACCCCCTTCTTGACAGTATATAAGGCCCCACTCTATTTTAAAGGTGAAAATTAATATTCGCATGACTTCACTGTCGAATGTGTATTTTGATAGGTTAATATATAATTTTACTTAAAAATCACTCTTCTTTGTGTGCTTTTTCTACTTCTACTATGAACTTTTATTCACGGTTCCCCCGTTTTATTTCCAACTAATCCTATCTGGTCGTCAGCGAAAACCTTTTCAAATAAATTGCATACTTTTATGCCGTCGTTTTTATCAATTACTCTTTTTACTTTAACCCTAGGGTTGCCGTCATAAATGCTATAATTCGTCCCTATCTTATTTCTGTCAAAAGTATTTCCATTCCGTTTTTCCAAACTATTATCCAATAAATTCTCATCCTTTAAACCCTGCTAATTAACCATTCCTAATCTAGTACTCTCGGTAAATCCATTCCTAATATCATCCTGTCTATCACCAATAAATAATCCAAATCTAAACTCCCCTTACTATAAGTTACACGTTTGCCATTTTTCTCACTATTCTTATATCCCTGTTCCAAACTACCATTAGGTTCCACCCAAATCCTCTTTGAATCTAACATCTGTATCGTACAATCCCGTCTATCTAGAACAACCCTACATTTCTGTACAAAGTCAATTCCTAAAATACAAAAGAACTCCTCGTTGCCTAAATCCTTTCCATTGATCGTAATTGGTATGCATAGCATTCTTTTCGTTGTCAACAACCGCTTGTTCATTGCGGACCATAAATTAACCCTTTTATTTTACAAATTCGATCCTTTAATACTTCCATGTTTTAAAACTATATCTTTCTTAATCAAAGAACATTGTGATCCCGTATCACAAAGACCCCAGTATGTAACCCCATTTAACCATATCTTAACAAATATTCAGAAAACAATAAATTATTTACAGAACTAACTACACTAATATCTAAGTTACTATCAACATTTATAAAATCGGCGTTTTATTTAAACCTGGCGGTGCGTGTACCTCCGCCACCTAAATCTCGTTATCTCTGTCAGTTGTGTCCGGGCGTGCCGTAATCGTTTGGACGAAAGTCATAGGAGTGTCCGGTTGCCTATGAACTCCACCCCCGGTGTCCCTACTGTCATCGTTATTGCTTCGTTGTGCTTTGTGCATGTTATAATCCGCGTTGCTTCGCGTCACAAAATTCTGTTTACTTTGTCGGTCCCTTCCTTGCATGTGGTAATCGTTGGTGTGATGCGTGGTTTGTCTTACATTTTGGTAATCGTCGTATGCCCCGTTCCCTCTTGTAAAATCGTACCCATGTCTTTGCTTGTGTTCTTGTCTACCATTAAAATTGTTCTTGCTTGATGCACGGTGCCCTTCAAAATTATTATAATTCCTGCTACGTTTTTCATTGGCCCTTAAGATGTCATAATTCCGCGTGATCTCAAGAAATTCCTTCAACGTCTTTATGTTCTGAACCGCAATTGCGCGTGTTATTTCCGTTTTCATGTGTCGTGACAACAATTGCACGATGTCCTCTTCAAGCATTTTTGAAGTTAAGTGTTGCACGAGATTATACTTCTCGATAACGTAATCTTCACATGTTCCAAAATGTGTTTGGTAAAGTCCGGTAATTAAATCGGTACGTATGTTTGTCTGGTGCGTGTGTCCCCAGTATTGTTCTATAAATAAGCGTCTAAATTCGTCGTATGTTGTGTACTGTTTCCGGATTATATTATGCCATTTTTCGGCATTTCCTTGTAGCCCCGCGCTTACGATTTGTAGTTTGATACTCGCGGGTTCGTTGAATACAAAATCGTCAAGTGTATCAATAAATCCCATGGGTTGTTCGTTTTTTCTCCCCTCAAATTTCGGCCAAGCGTTCTTTGCCATCCTGTTTTGAAAACTAAAATTAAATCCCCGCGTTCTTTCCAAATAATTAACTTTGTTTCTAATATTTTGCACGTTACCATCCATCCCTAATATCATTTTGTCAACCATCGTCCCAAGATTTGTTATCTTTGTTTTAAGTTCGGTTGTGTCGTCCCCGTTTTCCCGAACTTGTGTTTGTATGTTTCTAGCGAATGTCCGGTGTTCGTCTATCAGAATCTTTAACCTGTCTCTGTGACGTTTGTCTAGGTTTTCCATGTCATCGCGTACGGATGTTATCCCATTCACCAAATTACCCTCGACCACATTAATCCGCGTGTTAAGTTCTTGTTGGATCTCCTATTTAAAATTTTCATATGTTCCCTGTATAGACGCTGTAAGTTCTCCCATGCGATTCTCTATAGCCACTATCCTTTTTATCCCGGCCTCTAACTTTTTTATCCCTTCGTCCTGTGATTTTTCTAATCTTAACATTCCCTCATTCTGTGACTTCTTTAATCTTAACATCCCCTCATTCTGTGATTTTTCCTGTCTCTTTAAAAATCGCATTATGTCCATGTTCTCGCAACTTATCTGTTCGTCTTCTTCCCTAGCACTTGTCTGTCCGGCATCTAAAACAGCAATGTCAGGTTCCACGCGTACGTCAGTTTCCTGTCTTGTGTCTGTCACCCTAAAATCTCCTATTCTTATTTCACGTCCGAAAACTCTCCTGAGTGCGTTATAGGTCCATCGTCGTCCGCCATTATTCCTTTCAAAGTTTTTTGGTTATAATGGGCCCCACCTAGTGTTTTACCGCCGCTAAAATTGCCCAAAGTATGAATACCAAAGTACGTCTTGCCTACTACAATAAATTCAAAACCTTCAACAACTGTCAACTACTACTGTCAAATAAATATATATATGAAGCGTCAAACAAATATTAATTTTCACCTTTAAATGGAATATATGCAACGTACAGCTAACAAACCTACTTTGCCTCACGTTGCTAGCGCCAAATATATTATATACTGTAATTTTACCCTATGAGTGATAGGCCTAGTATATCTATCTCTCACTCCTTGTCTTATTTTAGAGCCTTGTTGAGTGATGCCACAAAATTTATCTCTGAATATTTACCACGGCTGCTGCACTTATATAATTTCACAGGGCTGTCAACCACGTAGCGGAATCTACCAAGGATGCGTCCGTCCTAGGCAAACCCCTCTCAACTAGACACCCAAACAAATATCCAAGAAGTTTTCAAAATTATTTTAAAAGCCAAAAGTATCCCCAAACACTAGTTCCACTTTTATAAATTTGATTAAAGCATCGCGTAGATATTAAATACTGATACCTGGAATCCAGATACAAGCGCCGCTTTCCAGCCGTCCTGAAGCCAAGTGACCAACTGCAGGCACGCCCTGAAAAAATAAGTAACTGGAGCAACTGGTAATCTCCGGACTATAAAACTACTAATATTTCTACAAATTTTATGTTATACAAATACTCGGATAACTCCAATTCCACTATTCTTTCATGTTCAAAACGATAACGGTACAGACTAGCACTCTTTCTTCTAATTACATTTTCTTCTCCACAAAACTGCTACCTTAGACTTTACTTTACTGCATTTCAGTACCACTGAATCTACTTCTCTTCACTATTTGCTACCTCCAGGTACAACTTGACTTTCAAAATTTACTCGTAACTTTTTAAATGAAATAAACTCAGAACAGTACAAAAACACGTCTATTTTTTCAAAATACAAATTTTAAGTCCCTTATAAATACGACCCGTTTCCCCTAGTTTCCGTTGCCATAACAGCTATGTATTCATGTATTCATGTATTCATAATTATTAATCATATTCGTGTCTAGACCTCTTGCTAAACTGAATGGTTTGAAAATCCAGTGACTTGTCTATATTGAACTTTTTACAATATTGAAAATAGCTAACAAACGTCGGTGGTTTAGCCTTTAAATTGTACGTAACAGGCATTAATGTCTTATTTGGTAAACGGCCTCGTAATACATAACAAATCTTTAATTGTTAAAACACATTCAAACTGAAATTGATCTACAAATTTCTCAGTAGTATCACTTAACTCCTCAAAATTTTTAAAACGCCTACAACAATTTTGATATTTGTTATTATATTCAAAAGGTTCTGAATACGATAACTACAAATTCAATTTTATGTACATGCAACCATAACAATTAAAAATACGTATACAATGCAAACTTTATTAACAACTAGCCTAGGCTGGTATCTGGCCGGTATACGTTGTGAAATGCAACGCAGTTTTAAAAGCTTTATAAATTTATAAACGTGGAATAGTTGTTAATTTATAAACCAAAATACCTGAAACAAAATGCCCTAACAAAGCCAAATATACCTCCATTCTAGAAAGTCGTTTCAAAGCCCTATTTAAAACATTTTATAAGCCCACCCCCTTCTTGACAGTATAATATATTACTGTGTAACCTTATAAGAATCGAGCCTCACGACTTGGGCGTCAAAATTATGCCGTGGAACTCGGGTAAGATCCAAACCAACAAAAATATTTTCGAAAATATTTTAAAATTTTCAAAACTTGAAAATTCAAAATTTAAATAATACAAAAAAAAATTTCTTACCCGTTTTCCTCTTTTCCTCGGTTGAACGGCCTTTTTCAACTGCTTCCGGCTAGCTCATTTGGACCTCCTTTTGGATATCTATATTCACTCTCAAATTCTATCATTCACGCATACTCCCAATAAAACCACAAAATACAACCAACATACCATCTTTTATTTATTCCTATTTACAAATGCAATTCAACACTGTCCATATTTTATTGTTCACGTTACACTTCAGTAACTCTTATTTTGTAATGTCCTGTATTTACCTTTTGAAATCATCAAACACATAAAAAGTACTCGGAGTAAATGGACCTTGAATAATACCTTCTCTAAAATTCCTTCTTTATAATTTATTTATTTATTTTAATATTCTAAGCAAATTGTGGGGTATGGTGAGCTCATAATAACCCAACTAATTCTGCATAATGTATGCCCTTCTACTTTGCATAAAAATAAAAGAAAACAAAGTCATGTACTCTTCACAGAAATTTCACGTTCTGATGGAACGTTTAAAAGCTTTCTAGACACTTTCAATTTCTAGTTGAATACCGTAAGAATGTTATTTACACATATTCTGTGCAATACGTAAATAATTCACACTACCTTGAAAAACACTCTCATACGCCACCCCAATATTTACAGTTTATAGGAATCACAGTTTTAAATCGTTACCTGGAACTTTTTAGAAGATCTTCGCTCTGTGGATAATGACATGTATTTTTCTCCCTGGTCTGCAAGTCGTTTCTCGATATTACTAGACGAACTCCATCCAAGTTGATCCGCCAACGCCGCCTTCTCGGTGTAACCAAATTCCAAATTTCATTTCAATTATACTTCTTTCACAGTAAGCTA
Source organism: Platerodrilus igneus (assembly GCA_036346225.1). Lineage (NCBI taxonomy): Eukaryota > Metazoa > Arthropoda > Insecta > Coleoptera > Lycidae > Platerodrilus > Platerodrilus igneus. Next base: position 3,054,856 of record JARFIW010001513.1, on the reverse strand, counting down.
CGTTACTTAATGTCCCGACACGAGTTGATTAAAAATTATAGGTGATACCTCAAAAAAAAATTATACTCTCGGCACACTAACCGCGTTTTTAATTTAAGAGGCTACCACTAAACAATACAATTTAAATGATTTAATAATACTTACAACTCGTGTTGACTTTCATACGTGCTTTTGGGACGATCGAAATAATAAGGGCTTTCATAATATTCTCCTAAACCATTTATATCTTTCCAATGTAACCTCTCCTGGCCACATTTATCCAAAATCCCCTGCTCACAACAACACATTCTCACAATTTCGCACTCAACCCCATTTTCAACTCCGCGAATTTCAGTACCTCGTTATAATATTTTAAAAAAATTACGCTACACTATCCTCTTGTTAATATCAAGTCAAACTAAACATATCGACCAATCGTAGATCTAATGACGTTTCTCAAATCCCTCCTATACTATTGTGGTCTCATGCTTATACGTTTTCTACGTCCGTTTCTAACCTTGCTTGAGTGGTAGAAAATCAATATTCCTGTGTGTGCGCTGTCTACCACACGTGGACTTTATACGTGAGTTAAATAATCGCTCATTAGTATTTCATGCTAAAACATCCGACCGCTTGTACAATCCTTAGAATAATTGGTTCGTTATCGACAAATTAAAAAGAACTTGACATTTAGAAAATACGCAGGTGTTCAATCGTAACATTTTAAATACATTTCCACGATTTAGAGTTTGGGGTATTTCTACCCCCCTGATATATTTGTCAGATATCAAGGCGTTTCATCTTGGTATCATTGGGTTTTTACACGCTTTTATGCAAATTATACATCAATAATCGTTCACTTAAATTCAAATTAATTAATAAATTAATGGCATTGGCCTCTACCATTTAATTTCTTTGCAAACCTACTTAAATTTCATTAATTATTTATAAAATTTCGTTAATACCTAATACTTAAAAATGAATTAACTAATATAAATTTCGCACGTAATTTCTGGTTGTTCCTTTATACAGGGTGTTTTGAAATTGTTTCTTTTCTATTTATTTTTGATCTTTTAAAACCACTATATATATATATATATATATATATATATATATTTATTAATTAATATATATTAATTTTGCTGTAATCTCTGCCCACGGTTATTTCCTTATACAACCTTACTATGTCACAGCACCTAACGTTGCCGTCGCCTTTTAAAACTTTACTGTTGTGTTTGTACCAGGCCTCTTTCCTCTGCGTCTCTAAATCCTATAATTCCTTGAATTTTTATGCCTCAGCTAGCTGAATCTATTAAGCACAGAGTGCCCTACGTCACAACAATAGAGATTGTTTAACCTCTTTCTTTCTATTACCTATCTGTTAAAATAATGTAATTGAAAATGAAAAATGAAGCAATCCAAAATTACACAATATAATAATCAATAATATGTACACTTTTATGTCTATAAATTATTAATTTGTTTAATATTCAAACATTATTCCCTGAATAAAATATTGATATTTATGTGATTCCACCAAAATCTATGTTCCCTGAAAGCCAGCAAAAATATACCACATAATGACGTGGTAAGGGGTCACGAGAGGTCATTGAAACCCAAAGTGAAAAAATTTTAGTTATTTATGGGCGGGTTAGTGTACTGCTAGGAGGTGCGTTATTAGGTTAATAGCTACACATTCGAGTTAATCGTCTGGTAAAGTACAATTTAAAGGAGCTACCATTTGGAGTGTACATATTCACGTTAAGTTTCTATTATTTTACTGTTACCCAGTCAGATGCATTTTTCAGATTCGATGCTCTATAAAAAAAGCACTAAACTAAATCAGACCCAAGTGCCGCTGAACTCAGCTATTAAACGTAAACAGGCATTCGAGGACAATAGTTCTGAAACCTTATGCAAACACTTGTTTTTCACTTCCCCTAGGTTAGCTGGCAACCATTGTTTTGTTGCTGGCAGGTGAGGTCAGAGGTAATTTCCCAGACCATAGAATTTTGGAATGTACTTCATTGATTTCTCTGTAAAATATCCACCTAATTTTCTGGACGGAAACTGCAAATATCACCTCCCTTGTTCTGGCGATCACTGCTGTTCCAAATTATTATACCTTCTTAAACTCTATACGAACACGTCACGACTACTAATATTCTGAAGCGCTATGCATTGCCTTATTTCAGTTTCAAAGTGTCCCGTTAGACACTTAATGATTTGTTTATCCCCTAAAGAACGAACAAATTGTTTTGCCGTACTAAACTTTTTTATCGCGGATAACTTACTTGATATTCCCTATCCCGAATTAGCTTACCAGTTTATGCATACACTTAAATTGTGTGTCGTCATCCTAAGTATAATTTCGAAATCCAATCTGAAAGTCCTCAAAAGTTTCTTTCTCTCAGCGTTTCCAATTAACATTGACTTGGACATATCCAGTTTTCGAATTGTACTGGTTTTAAATTGAACTGCCACTCCAAAGCTGTTTATAAATGTTTCAGAATTTATTTTATTCGTCACATAAGGTTTTGTCATTTGATCTAAGCAGGGGATATTTTTAATGGTTTCTTTTAATATGTTAAATAATTGCTTTTAAATTCTAAACTTCAACGCCTAATTTTTTCACGTCTCTTCTCATTTCGGATTGATGTGAAGTCATGTTATTATTAGCGTGTGAGATTTAAGTTGTGAATTTTTCTGGACTCATTTTGTATGATTCTGGTTTGAAGAAAATTGTAACTTTTAAAATACTTTGATTTTCTTTTCTCTTTATTTTATCAACTTTCCTTTCAGTTTCAATTTTAGCCTTGTTTATATTCCCAGTAAACTCTTGGTTCTTGGTGCAGGTTTATATAATTGGAAACAATCCTCTTATCGCAACAAAAATCTCTCAATTACTCGTGTGCTATACTAAGACCTTGCCGCGTCTTAGATCATTTACGATTATTTAATTAAAGGTTCTAACTTATACCCTCAAATCTATGATTCATGCCTTTTAGCTTTTGATAGATATCCTGATCTGGTTTCTTAATTCTTGTTGTATATGCCCTAAATATGCCATAATGTCCATTTGAAATCTTGTTTTCGTTGCAGTATTTTCCTCTCGTTGTTTTTCTTCTGCTTCCTTTTATTGTCAGGTAAGCAACTATCGTGTGAATCTACATAGATCTTTTTTGCTTCAACATTTATTTTCTTTGATACATTGTGTCTAAAACTACTTAAACTAGTTTCTAGGTATCCGGTTTTATCTAGAACTTAAAATACTTTTAATCTTATATTGAATATATTATGAAATTCTGTTGATCTCATATATATTTTAGTAAATAGTGTTCGATATAGTTCGAGCTCGCTTTGAGACGTCAGTTTATCTACGATGATTCCGCTTACAAGGTTGCTTAATAACAGCCTCTATAGAGGGTTATGATGAATTTTATATAAAATTCTCCATTTCAAAAACCCTCTAAAATTGCCAAATTTTATTTTATAGCTCCAAACAAAGCCTAATTTATATACAATGAATATTAATTGAAATTAGTAACTGCCATTTCAACACTATATTTTGTTACGTTTATTTTCCGCATAAATTAATTACCCTATTTTTTCCCTTGTTCATTCATTACTCGTTCGAATAAACTCCAATCCTTAAATTCTTCAAAAATCCCCTATATAGTTTACTTGTTACTTTATAAGCCCGTTTTACCATAAATATGTAAAATCATTCAACATAATTAATAATAAACACGCTCTCGAATAAATTATTTAACTCAAATTCCTTTTTCTTCTACAACGAAAATTTATTCTATAAATTACATTGTCTAGGTCTTTTGTTAGGTATCCCGTAATCTCCTAAATTCTTCAATAACATCCTGTTTACAATAATAAATACGCTTTCTACAAATTTTCCTCATTTATTTCGAAACGACAAGTTTAGGCTATCCTGTTTTTAGGTACCCGCTATCTTGGTATACCTTACGACCGCCGTGTAATGGTTTTCTCTACTGTTCCAAGGTAACTACTTGTTGAAATAAGGTCACGCACTATCCGATATAATTCCAGGTTTTCCAGTTTTGCCGCGCTTCGATAAGCTAGGATTTGCAGTTCGTATTCGTGTTGTTTGAACTATTGTTGAGTTTGATTCTGTAGCTAGTGCGTCGAAGTGTTTTGTGCATTTATTCGTCTCCGTATTTTAAAGAGGGACGCACGTCTTTCTGTTCAACAACTAGGAGGTGTCGCGTGTATTCGATTTTTTTTTGCTGGAGGCCAAATGGGGTTTTTCTTTATATAGAACAACTGCTTTTGTCTGTGGACCAGCTGCCTTTTGTCTTTGGAACGCTGCTATAATTACGATGGCAGTGTGAATGAACATTGACGACTATGGCGTTGCTATGCTGACTCACCCCAGGCGGTTTACAAGATACGCATCCCGACGCGTAGAGGTATGTGACTCGTTTTCTTTTACGTACATCGAGGATCCTTATCTATCAGCGGTTGATGCTGTGAAACCGGTTCACCACCCATGTTTAGTAGCTAGTTTCGCTAGTGCTGCTAGTTATCTTTCTTTAATTCTTACTACACCTTGGTCTACATTTAATACTTTAATTTAACCCACTTGCGATTGAGAAAACCTACATTGAATACTGTAAATTAACCAACTTGCTATTGAGAAAACCTACATTGAATACTTTAATTTAACACACCTGCTATTGAGAAAATCTAAGCATTACTTTTTTAATGATTTTTATTATTTGATAGCTACAAAATGCGCATTTCGTGGATCCTTTATAAAATTTGTTCTTTAAAATATAATTTAAATTTAATACTTTTATTTGTACCTGTGAATCAAGAAATTTTAACTTATTTTCATTGTTAATAGATAGTCGTGGCGATGTGTTTTTTTTTTGTTCTGTTTGGTATGTAGGCAAATCCCTCCACTCTCGGCGGTTGGTAGTTAGCCTGGTGTTTACTTTTCTTTCGGCTACGTCAAGTTACGTAGCAATTTACAACAGCAATTTTTTCAGAAGTTTCGATTTTAATATAAGGGATTCCAACTTTAATTTCTGATGAAAACCCATCACTTTAAACGCATTTCTAGTCTTCCCCCACGGCAATCAACTTCGTGTTTCAAGAACCCAAACCGACAAATGTGGTGCTCGTTTACAATAGTCGAAAAAGCTGTCATGTTTTTGACCAGAAGCAACTTCAAAGTAATGACTCCGCGCATATATTTGCCGGATATATCGCCCAATGACATCTTCTTATTTCGATATATTAAAAATACTATGCGCGGTGGGTGCTTTTTAACGCCTAAAAATTCCTTTAAAGCATTTAATTCGCTTGTCACATATAGAGTGAAAAAATAGTTTTAGATATTGACTACAACAAAGACAAAGGTGCTAGCCTTTAAAGGGGAATATTTTGATAAGCAATAAAGCGATTTACATTACGACCTTTGTGAATACCTGTTTGTTTTTGCATTTCCTCTTAACACTATTTTAGATTTAGTCTATATGCATAAAAATATATATTTTTAGAGCAGTACATGGTCTCTCTTAACTTTTTCAATAAAAGACGGTAATGAACGGAAACGAAAACTTCACATAATAAAACTTGTATTTATAAAAAAAAATTTCAGAGTAATTTTAACGAGAATTGTACTTGCACAAACAACAGCTCTTTATTTTCAACTGATTATACAATCCATTTAAACAACTCGCAGCTACAATGGAATTCTAAAAGCTCTTGCAACAGTTTCTTTTACAGCTAATCGCTAATGGCACAAATACTAAAAACTACGATGCTATCTTTTGGATTACTTAATATCTAAATACTATTATTAACAATCCAAGCACTATTTACTAGAGTAATTTATATTACATAGGGCAATATATATCTACAGTAATTTACTTTGCATACGCAATGCTACTATATTTCGTATTACAACCTTCAAAGCATTAAATTAGAACTCATATTGTAATCCAAGCTTCAATTAGAACTAAACCAACTTATGCTTATCACTGCAATTTGTATACATATTTAAAACCTTTCGACTATTTTAAAACGTACCAAAAATTATGCGAATAACATTTTAGAGATTTCCTATTGTATAGTTAATAAACCTATTGTAGCTGTCAATCAAGTTCATCTGAAAAGAATTGCGCCACATGGGCCCATCGATGATCTTTTGTGTACAAATGCTTTGTTTACGTTTCAATGTAATTACACTGATCAGAGGTGGACTAAACGACGCTATAGCATCAAAGCAGCTAAAGTTGAGAAAACCGCCGGAATTGTTCAATTATTGGTGAAGTTCATCGGCGGCTGGTCGTATGAGGCAAGTGAACCGCCGCCTCACCTTTAATTTTATATATCTTCTTTTCAATCATAAAGAAAATTCTATTACAACTAGTACAAACGTCTTTTAAACAATTTTTGTGTCAAATATATCATAATTCGATTAATAATCAATATTATATAATAAACGTTTGTAATACAAATTTCATTTCTTAATTCGTGCACGATTTCTGTTAATACAAATTCATCTGAGGCGTTATAAAGCGCGCCACACTTATTCAACCATCTCCATGCATCCAAAGCTACATTATACGCGAGCGCGATGGGTCTAGCGGGTATCTCTATACATCAACTAGCACTTTATACTCGGGTACTGAGGCTCTCTCATCGTTGCCTCTCGGGTCTTTGTAATAATAGTAACGACAGCAGCAGCTGCGGGATGACTGGATACTTATACATACATACTTAAACGAAGTCAGTCAATGATCGGTAGGGATGATGAGTGTTAGACTTTGTAATACTTGTTAAACTGCACAAATAGTCGAAAATTAAACATATGTGAAGGATAATAATATATATGATTTTCTATTATTATAAGAGCTTAAACTTAGGTACTAGTGCAACCATTAGCCCCGTTGTGGTTCCATAGTTTTTAACAGTTGACGTTGACAAGTTGGAATTATTTGTTGGTTTCATTTTAAATTATTGTATTGTTTGAAAGCTGTGTTTTGTAAAAAACCTAGTTGGGTTAATTCTTCAATAGTGAATTGATGAACCGGTTAACATTTGTACGTTTGGTGCTTCATGCCTCAAATAGAATAGATTACACAGTGTTTAAGTGTTTACTGTTTAGTGTTCTTGTTCCTTATTTAGTACTTTATTTCTCGTGATTAGTGGTTAATCTTAATCTATATAAACAAAAACTGATTGTTATAATATAATTCAAATTGTGTAATATCGTTATATTGTTCCAATTTGGATTGATTTCAAATTTCGGCACAGGGTCATGTATCCCTTACATGATATTTTATTATCTTTATTTGAAACGCCTTTTTCAGTGCGCGGTAAGTTAGAAAACGGCAAATTTTATTTATGCGCCCGACTCCTCCACTAAATATAGTTAGTACTGATAATCGACAAGGTCGAAGTTTTAATAGAACTTTTCAGTTATCGTGGTATGAAACCTACAAATGGATTTGCGGAAGTACATATAAACAGAGTTTATATTGTTGGCCGTGCGTTTTGTTATCAAATGTTAATAACAGCTGGACTTGCGGTAAAGGTTTTTGCGATTTAAAAAACATTTCGCGTAGTGCAAAAATGCATGAATGTTCCAAAGATCATATAAAAAATTTTGTTGGTTTCAAACGACTTCAACAAAATCGAACAACTATACTAGATGCACTTCAGGAACATGCTGGTTTAAATAAAATTATATTTAACGAAAATGTCCGAAAAAATAGGTTGTTGTTAACTTATTTAATTGATACTACCATACTTTTGGGTAAACAAGAATTGGCTTTTCGGGGTCATGATGAATCTTCACAATCGCTTAATCGTGGAAATTTTAAAGAAGTTTTGAATGTTTGATTAAGCGAAACGTAGAAGTATCAGAGCACCTATCAAAATGAGCCAAATCTTCACCGGCCAGTCAAAAACAATTCAAAATGAATTAATATCATGCATTGAAGATTTTCTAAAGAGAACATTTCCCAAGAAATAGCAGCTAGTCCTTTCTTTGCTTTAGTATCTGATGATACTACTGACATTGCAGACAAATCTCAGTGCGCGATAACTCTTCGATTTGTTACTCGAGATTGTAAATTAAAAGAAAGGTTTATGGGATTTTTTGATGTAAGTAGTGATCGAACCGCCAGTGCTCTCTTCGAAGTAGTTCAGGGTGTTTTAAACCCATTTAGTTATAAAGAAAAGTTAGTTGCCCAATCTTACGACGGTGCGAGTGTTATGGCTGGCGAGCTAAATGGACTCCAGGCAAAGTTAAATCGGCCGAATAACGCAAAACAAAATTTTTCTAATTTACTTTGCCACCATTAACATCGCTTACACTTTTTCAACTTAATTTACAAAAACTCATTAAGGTTAGGAAGATAACAATAAATCTTCTTTTCTTTCCGGTTGGATGCCAGATCCCAAAACTAAATTTATATTCTTTGGAATCTATCCTTTGAATATATAAGTAAGCACAGATTTGTGCATTCAGGCGCAACTGCAAGTGCATGCACGTGCATGAAAATGTACTGTATCAGTGTGTGTGCGTGTGCAAATATTATACTTATTTGCATGAGTGCGTAAGTATGCTTGTGTTTATATGTCCACTCGCGCGTGTTTGTGTAAGGTCATTTGTCGATGGTTATGTACATGCATGCCCTCGTCCCGTGCGTATCTGTAGCCGTAAGATTTTCATTGCAGCAATTTTGATACAGAATGTGTAGATCTCATAAAAAGAAAAGGTAGTGAAAGTGTGTTTGAGAAGCTACTGCGAAGGTAGGTAAAAATATATTAGTGTAACTATTAATATTTTACAATTAAATTAAATGCTTTGAAGAAGTTTAATAGTACCCTGAAATATCTGCAAAATACAGATGCTTTCATCTATACAATAATTCTAGTCAATTCTTCATATATTAGCATTTAATTTAAAGCTTTCATTGATTTACATTTAACAATATGTATAGCACGTGGGTCGAACGTTCTATATAGGGTTTGCAGCCTATTTTTCGATCTCTACATGTAACATTTGGCAATTCGTTATCTTTTGCTTAAAATTCGCGCTGTCGATTGTTTCACGATGCTCTTAAGTAGTAAGGGTAACATGCCCTATTAGTTCATTTCGATCTTTGTTATGCCTCCTTGGCTGCACAAAGGTTTGCTTTAATATCAGATATAGAGGTATTGTAATGCGAAAGGAAAACCTTTATTTTTCCATTATTATTATTGTATGTATAAATTAGGTTCTGCGATAAAATTCCTGTTTCAGGTCTCTACAATTTTATTATACTGATTCGTTTAAGCACGCATTTTCTCAAACCAAAGGAATATGTAGATATCGCGTTTAGCCAATAAAAGCGTTTTATGATGGTGACAACAACAGGTTCGTGGGATAGGCGTGCTTGAAACGGAACTTGTCCGTCGACTACCTTACGATATCGATACATTAAACGTGAGTGCGCTTTTCGTACAGCAAAGCGTATCTTTGTTTGCTGGCGTTCTAAATGGACTCCAGGCAATGTTAAGTTTCCCCAAAGTTGCTGTTTTAACCCATTTCTGCGTCACCGGTTAAATCCTCGTTTTACAACAAGGAACACCAAATCTACCTTATAGTCGAAGCGGTGTTTTACTTTATCAGGGTAGCATGTTTTTCCATTATTCACCTAAAAGATCAGTAATATTAGATCATGTTGTTGGTCAACGTGTGCCAAAAATTGCGAACCAGGGTATTGGAGATAAAAATTTTGAACATTGTCGCAAGCGAATGGGCCTGGTTCGTAAACTTTTCGAAGCAATAGTAAATTATGAAATTTCTGGTAGACTATTAATGCATTCTTTAAGGGATTCCTTAAGCACTTTAGTGAATTTGAATTTACTATTTTAAATTTCATTTACCGCGAAATTTTAAATATTACTGATCCTTTTGTATTTTACAGACTAAAGTTTTAAAATTAATATATTGTTTGTAATTGGAACTACAGCTTGTCAATTAATGGTTTAATAAAGGAAGGCAAATTAGGAATTATTTCGGCGTGCGTAAATTTAATTTTGTTACCTAATGGCGGAACAACATCTGGCAAGAAGATATTTCAATATTCAACATTCTGTATTACGAAATTTTGGACTGCATTAGTCTGATTAAACAGTTTTCGGATCTTAAATAGCTTAGAATTTCTTGCTTTATTTGATCAATTTAAGTATGAATTGTATACTACCAAATTTCCTTAATAACATGTTTGCAATTATATTTGAGACTTATCCAAATATTTTGATAGGGATAGACTTGTTAATGAACTTTGTGTTTTTAATAGAAACTAGTATTTTAAAAATTCAGATTTATATAGAACCCTTAAAATACTTTCTTGTGACCTTACTGATATATTTTGCCAGTAAACGTTCTACAATTAATTTTAACGATTCCTGTTAGATGTGTATCAGTTGAAAGAAATCCTGATGTTTAAATAACATAAAGTCATACTTAAACTACGATTAGTCAAAGATGTCATGTGGATTAAGTTATTTAATAGAATTTGTTCTATTTCGTGAATTAAAGTAAAAATCCAGATTTTTATGAAAATTGTTATTGCTAAATTTAAAACTGAAAGCTTAGAATACATTTGACTTATCATGTTTAATTTGTTTAATAGTTAATAGCATAGCTAAACCAACTAAGGTTATTAGAATCACTTATATAAGCTCTTCGGTCAATAATATTTTTAATTACCAATGAATTCAAGGAATAAGTCCTAAACCTCCTCTTGTATAACCTAGAGAATTTTTAATATTAAATGTAAGAGTTCCTAAATTGACTCATTTTGGTTCTACCTTTTTGTTCCGTTCATTTTTCGCCACTGGTGAAGTTAAGTAGATTGGTTGTATTTCAAAACATAGGTATTATATAGGCTGGTAGCAGTGTTCAATGCAATAGAAATACTTCCCAAGTGCGAATAGTATAATTCCACATAATCAATTGCTATTAGTGTAATAACATTATTGTTAGGAAATATAACTTACATCTACTGTACAAGGTTTTTCTTAACTCTTATAAAGATATACTTATAGTCGACATTAATGAAATAAACTACTACGTATAACGTTAAACTTAGTTACATAAAGTAACAAGCAAAAGCAAAGTTCTTTTCAAGTAACATGGACACTTTTCTCATACCATTATGCAACTGAATCTCACTATAACGAAATCAATATGTGCATAGTACCACTTGCAAGTCAGTAGTTGCTAACTATTCCCTAAAATTTCGGAGAAACAACACTAATCTTTTGATTCTAAAAATCGGCCGAATAACGCAAAACAAAATTTTTCTAATTTACTTTGCCACCATTAACATCGCTTACACTTTTTTCAACTTAATTTACAAAAACTCATTAAGGTTAGGAAGATAACAATAAATCTTCTTTTCTTTCCGGTTGGATGCCAGATCCCAAAACTAAATTTATATTCTTTGGAATCTATCCTTTGAATATATAAGTAAGCACAGATTTGTGCATTCAGGCGCAACTGCAAGTGCATGCACGTGCATGAAAATGTACTGTATCAGTGTGTGTGCGTGTGCAAATATTATACTTATTTGCATGAGTGCGTAAGTATGCTTGTGTTTATATGTCCACTCGCGCGTGTTTGTGTAAGGTCATTTGTCGATGGTTATGTACATGCATGCCCTCGTCCCGTGCGTATCTGTAGCCGTAAGATTTTCATTGCAGCAATTTTGATACAGAATGTGTAGATCTCATAAAAAGAAAAGGTAGTGAAAGTGTGTTTGAGAAGCTACTGCGAAGGTAGGTAAAATATATTAGTGTAACTATTAATATTTTACAATTAAATTAAATGCTTTGAAGAAGTTTAATAGTACCCTGAAATATCTGCAAAATACAGATGCTTTCATCTATACAATAATTCTAGTCAATTCTTCATATATTAGCATTTAATTTAAAGCTTTCATTGATTTACATTTAACAATATGTATAGCACGTGGGTCGAACGTTCTATATAGGGTTTGCAGCCTATTTTTCGATCTCTACATGTAACATTTGGCAATTCGTTATCTTTTGCTTAAAATTCGCGCTGTCGATTGTTTCACGATGCTCTTAAGTAGTAAGGGTAACATGCCCTATTAGTTCATTTCGATCTTTGTTATGCCTCCTTGGCTGCACAAAGGTTTGCTTTAATATCAGATATAGAGGTATTGTAATGCGAAAGGAAAACCTTTATTTTTCCATTATTATTATTGTATGTATAAATTAGGTTCTGCGATAAAATTCCTGTTTCAGGTCTCTACAATTTTATTATACTGATTCGTTTAAGCACGCATTTTCTCAAACCAAAGGAATATGTAGATATCGCGTTTAGCCAATAAAAAGCGTTTTTATGATGGTGACAACAACAGGTTCGTGGGATAGGCGTGCTTGAAACGGAACTTGTCCGTCGACTACCTTACGATATCGATACATTAAACGTGAGTGCGCTTTTCGTACAGCAAAGCGTATCTTTTGCATTTCTGTACCGTTCTTCAATTACCTTAATAATGCTTGGTGTTCCCCAAAGTTGTGGGTTTTAACATTTCGCTTCAAGAATCTGGACCAAACATAAAAGCGGACTTTACAAACCCCTAATCTACCTTTATATGTCAGCGGTGATTTTCGGCTGGAACGAGCGGAGGATGCCTTGGTTAGAGTTATTAGTAAAGGTAAGGCTCTTGCATGTAAATCTATAGTCAATTGACGAAAATAATTTGCGACCACATTTGGAGCGTAATAAATTACACCCGGGGTTAACTTAATAATTGACGCCTGGTGATAACGTAATATCCTTTTTAGCAATAGTTAGTATTATGAAATTTCTGTAGACTATTAATGCAATTCTTTACAACCTAACGTTAAATTATTTGAAATTAATGCATAAATTTCAGGTATAAAATTCATAGGGCAACTATGAACTATAAATATTGGTAACTTAAATCAAAAGAGGCATCAAAAATTCACAACATAGTTATTTTGTATTGGAACTGACGGTGTAATTTTTATGGTTTAATAACTATGGAATCGCAAAAAAAGTTTAAACGTTGTCGGTTTATATTCACATTTTGTAAGTACTTGCATGCTAACTAAAACGGTCATTACGAAAGTGATTCATATTCAATCCAGCCTAAGTTTCTGGATCTGTATTTTTATAAAAGAGTTTAACCAGGACTTCCCGTAGGGGGAAAGAATTATTTGTAAAGAAATCCATGAAAAGTATTTATTTTGATGATGTTCAGAAAAAATTTTCTTATACACTGTTTTACAACTTAAGTACTTGAGGTGAGAAATCAGCTCAATTTGATAATGACTAATTGTAAAATTTTACATGTATATATAATATAAAAACTAGTATTTTTGTCAGCATCAATAAATACAGATACTAATATGTTTGAGCCTACATTAGAAGTAATTTTGTGAAACGTTTCAAAAAAAACTTTTCAAGTTGTTAGATGTTAAACCTTTGAGAACCTGATGTTTAAATAACAGTAGTCAGGAGTTGTTCTAACATACTGAACGCTATTATAAAAAATTTTGTACATGCATAAAGAAGTGGTTTAATCAGATATTTAGTTCTAATTTCTGTGACTTCTAAAATAAAATCAGTTATTTAAATTGCGGCCTTATTGCCTAATTTTTTTTTGTGGTTGAATATCTAATTCATGACTACATGTTTGAACTGGTTTTAAAATTTATATTTGTAAACCATACGTTCGGCAATTTAAGTTTAATATAAATCAGGTCAGAAATTTTTAAAGATGATCCAATATTTGTAGAAATAGTCCTACCTTATACGGAATAGTGTATAATTCGAAGTAATCGCTTAGAAGTTTTATGTAACAAAGATTTATTGCCTTTTTTGGTTCAGAATCTTTTACTGTTTCCTTTATTTTTGAACTTTAAGACGCAAGTTGTGGTTTCGTGTTTGTATTTCACTACAATGTGTTTCTTTTAGATGTAGCCACCTGTTCATGATAATTGATTTTTATAACGGTGCGCGACCGTAAGATTCCGGACTAATTCCTAAGTTAGCTATTTATGTTAATACATTTAGGTGCAGTGGCAATTAACTTTTATCATCTTCGTTTTCTTCGCTATAGTTTGACACATGCTGCTCATCGTTCAAACGCTGAAGTGAAGTTCAGAGCTAGTTCGTTAACACTTATTTCATAAGTCGTCTACCTGCAACACTATTTGGTATTTTTTGTTTCACTAGCACTTTCTTATCTCAAAACAGGGCCAAAAGTCTTTCCAACGTAACAATGACATTGAACAATCTAGAATTTAAAGACGTTAAGGCAATAAACGACCATAGACTGATTGACAGCAGGAAGCGTCGAACATAATGCGAAGACTCTACATAGATCTAACGATTTCTGACAAAATAAGGAAGTCTCATAGGGCTATATATAAACTGCACGACTAGATAGGTAGGACAGTCTAGATATTAATCCAAACCGATATAAAATAAATTGCAATGTAGGTTGTTAAAATAAATATGCTTTGTGTCTGTATAAATTAGAATACAAATGCATTGGTACTTATGTAAAGAAATTGACGGTTCCTGCACGTAAGCAGTTAAGAAAAACATCGTAGTGAATATTGTTATAATTATAGTCAGTGATATCTGTAGCTGCATCTCAGTACATTGAAGATTCAATGTAAGTATTTGTGAACAATTACGATTATATTAGATCGAAATTGAAATATAAATTGAAGTTCGTGTCAATACCATGACCACCATTACCATCATCTTCAGCCAAAAACTGTATCATTCTCTGCAGTGCAGTTAAAAATTGCAGAAAATATAAAAATATACTCGTAAGTAGGTGACAATGTTAAAAAGTATTTGTAATTTAGCAATCTATAAATAAGATCATTTCGAGCAGGCAACTCTTCAAGGACAATATGCATGTTTAACTGTAACAGATTCTATAACCTCTTTGTTATTTGCTTTTTCGGTCCATGTTATCACCCTCATACATCTGAAGCACAACATTCCAAAAGATGCAGTTTGCTTCTCCTTCTATTGTTTACAAATTTATACTCTATTTTTCCAACATTCAGTTGTATGCAAGGGAGGTTAAGCAGCCTGCGGCTATCAAAATCCAACAATACTTGTACATTTGCCGAATTAATAGTTTTCCAATATTTCTTTCCGGACAATCAACATTAGTTGAAAATATTTCAAACCAACACCTGTAGTTGTTTATAATCATCATCAGATTTAAGTGCGATTATATTTTTCTCATTAGGTTTATTGTCTTGAAACTGGATGAACGCGCACCTTCACTTATTTCTATTCTGAGCTAGCCTACACTGTCCCTTGAAATTCTCACAGTCTCGATGCAGCTTGATTTCTCTTCTGTTGTTTTCTAATGATATGCCCTATTTCACCAAGATTCAGTGGCATGTAAAGGGGGGCGTCGCCGTGGATCAATGTAGTAAGCGTAAGAATACGGATCCCAAGGTCCCGGGTTCAAATCCCGACACGGCCGACTGCTTGAAAAATGGCAGGTGAGCATTTTTCACAAATATTACGCCCTCGTTCGGATGAGAGGTTAAATGGAGGTCGCGTGTGTGAGTGTTGTCACGCACGTGAAAAAACCCTACCTTGCCTGGAACGGCAAGGGTTCGGCAAAATTCTAAATTTCCAGGCAACAAAAAACTCGCCTCCTGGCCAATGTAGTACCTTCGGGTGGAGCATTGGAAGTGTAAATGAACGGTATGTAAAGGGGAGGCGGCTCCGTGGCGTAGTGGTATGTGTGTGATTACTACGCCCAAGGTACCGAGTTCGAATCCTGACACGGTCTGCTTGAAAAATGTTAGGCAAGCATTTTTTACAAAAATACACCCTCGTTCGGATGAGAGGTAAAATGGAGGTCCCGTGTGTGAGTGATGTCACGTACGTTAAAGATCCCTACCTTGCTTGGAACAGCAAAGGTTCGGCAAAATTCCAAATTTTCCAGCTAAAAAAAACTCGCTTTCTGGCCAATGTAGTACCTTCGGGTGGAGCTTTGAAAAATCACATGCAAGGTATGTAAAGGGGATGTGTGTGACTACTACGCCCAAGGTCACGGGTTTGAATTCCGACACGGTCCGCTTGAAAAATGTTAGGCGAGCGTTTTTCACAAAAATACACCCTCGTTTAGATGAGAGGTAAAATGGAGGTCCCGTATGTGAGTGTCGTCACGCACTTTAAAGATCCCTACCTTGCTTAGAACAGCAAGGGCTCGGCAAAATTCCAAACTTTCCAGGTAAAAAAACTCGCCTCCTGGCCAATGTGTACCTTCGGGTGGAGCATTAAAAAATCTCATGTAAGGTATGTAAAGAGGGGGCGGCTTCGTGGCGTAGTTGGTATGTGTGTAACTACTACGCCCAAGGTCCCGGGTTTAAATTCCTACACGGTCCGCTTGAAAAATATTAGGTGAGCGTTTTTCACAAAAATACACCCTCGTTTGGATGAGAGGTAAAATGGAGGTTCCGTGGTCAATAGAGTACCTTCGAGTGGAGCATTGGAAAATCATATGTATGGTATGTGAAGGCGCCGGGTATAAATCCCGACACGGTTCGCTTGACGAATGTTAGGCGAGTATTTTTCACAAAAATACGCCTTAGCTCGGATGAGAGGTCAAATGGTGGTCCCGTATGTGAGTGTTGTCACGCATGTTAAAAGATCCCTACCTTGCTTGGAACAGCAAGGTTTCGGCAAAATTCAAAAATTTTCCAGATAAAAAAACTCGCTTTCTGGCCAATATAGTACCTTCGGGTGGAGCATTGGAAAATCAAATATACGGTTTGTGAAAAGGAAGCGGTTACGTGGCGTAGTTGGTATGCGTGTAACTACTATGCCCAAAGTCCCGGGTTTGAATTCCGACGCGGTCCGCTAGAAAAATGTTAGGCAAGCATTTTTCACAAAAATACGCTCTCGTTCGGATGAGAGGTAAAATGGAGCTCAGGTGTGTGAGTGTTGCCACGCACGTAGAAAATCCCTACCTTGCTTGGAACAGCAAGGGTTCGGCAAAATTTAAAATTTTTCAGATAAAAAAGAACTCGCTTTCTGGCCAATGTAGTACCTTCGGGTGGAGCATTAAAAAATCAAATGTACGGTATGTGAAAGGGAAACGGTTCCGTGGCGTAGTTAGTATGCGTATAACTACTACGCCCAAGGTCCCGGGTTTGAATCCCAACACGGTTAGCTTGAAAAGTGTTAGGCTAGCATTTTTCACAAAAATACGCACACATGGGTACTTTTTCGTTCTTTTGAAAGTGTAGGAACACAGTGTCTTTTTTAGCATAACTATCCTCACACCCGAATTTCCTTCCTATGATCCTGTATGAATTACACTAAAGTCTCCACTTCAAAGCCCCCCCGCTTCAGGCCTCCGAACTTCGCTGATCCCTAATATGTCTAGTGCTAACCTATCGCTTTCAATTTTCAAGTTCTCTAGCTGACCTACCTGCTTCACACTTCCGACATTCCACGCTCCGACGCGCAAAATGTTCCTTGCTGTTCATTTTAACCTTCCGATCACATCCTCCGAAGTAGTCCCTTCTCGGAGATTCCAATGGGGCAATATATTAACTCCGGAATCTTTTACGCCAGAGGATGCCATCATCTTAAAACAATTTACATCGTACGCTGTGTACATAGGAGATAATATGATGGTTTCCCGTTGTCTTCCACATCGCAATAGTGTGTCTTAGAATGCCATACCGACCCATATGGTGTCAGCCAATCCAAGTACCGAGAGAGCTGGTGTCCTTTTTCGGGAGCTTGTCTTAATCTGGTACGTTACTAATTTGGTACCAATTTGGTAAGACCTTTGATTCGGCTCTTTAGCTAGTTGGAGCACTCAAGCCGTTCCACCCGTTCTAATAATCTAAAACTTCTTCAAGATGCAGGTCCATTCGGAACGGAATTCTTAGCTAAAGCGAATTATTTTATTGTAATATAAGAGAAAAGCAAAATATCAAAACAGTAATAATTTGGGTAAAATACAAATAGGTTTTTAATACTCAAATAATACAATATCTGATGGTACACCTAATAACCTAAAACTATTATAGAACAAATAAATCTCATTAAAACTTTTAAAGTTTCTTTCTCTCAGACATTTATTATCTCAGAGTAATACAGGCTATTGAAAATTCTGGTTTTCTAGGTATAAAAACAAACGTGCTAATCGATCCAAAGTATTATTGCCCTGGAATAATTTTTAATTAGTGCAAAGTGGAAAAGCTGTTTTCGCCAGACAAGCGGTCGACGGCGTACTCAATAAAATCGCTACAATTATAATTAATTTAAAACGTTTTTAATTAAATTATGTATACCCACACAAAGGCTTAATATTTGAAGAGGCGTAGTTTTTCCGGGGAAATTATTTGTGCTGAACACTTCAGCTAAAAATGTTAATCAAAAGCATACACTTCATACGCTTTACCGTCATTCAAATATGTGGAAAGCATTTATACGGTTTTAAAATATGCTCGCCTGAAACGTTAATTAAATTTTGAATTACAGGAAAGAACGAAAGGTCCCCCTTTGCTAATACAAATTTAAGTCGTGTCGTTTGGGAAGTTAGGCTAAGGTTGCGTTGAGCAAAATACGAATCGATTTTCAAACTTTCTTTTCAATTGCGTACCGAAAACTTTTCCTGCTTATAGTTATGTTTGAATATCTACACGTATCAATAGGGTGCTAAGTTTAGACCAATCTAAACTTGACCTGTGCATAATTGTGTTATTACTCAGGAAATGTTTCTCTGTACGGTCTTCAGTGCTCCAGAACTGCTAGCTATTGGGAAAACACAATCAATAATAATACTAATTAATATTTATTTATTGGTAAAATGTTTTTCAGTGTATTATGCACCCTATGTCGAAATTTGGTAAGAAATACAGTGGCGTATCACAATAACTAGGGACCCTCTCATCACAAGGTACTTCAGGAACCTTCCTCTAATAGATATGGATAATATTTCTATAAATACATTTACGTTATTTATCATATATATATATATATATATATATATATATATATATATGCTGTGATAAGGGGTTGTTAAAGGGTGTATTTTATAGCAATAGTCATGTAGTAATCATAAATGATAATAGGAAGCAGAAAACTGCATTTATATAGTAGAAAATTGAGTAATTGGGATAGTTTGTAAATAGTAAGCATTTAACACCCTGTATATAGAGTATAAGTAGTTTTAAGCGACGCAAATAGACACAATAAGATGCATAGTTAGCATAGAAATAAGGAATTTATGCATTAGGTAAATAAGAAATATTTAACACCCGGTAGATAGAGCTTTAGTAATTTAAGTAATGCAAACAAGGATATTTTTCAGTAGAAACACGCGTATTTAGAAGAGAATGATAATAAATGTAATTAAACACGCATTGAAAAGGATTCGAATTAATCATAACATAATACGGAGATAAGAGATAAAACTTAAAGAAGCTTTGTGAGTGCGTAGAAACAATTAACATTTTGATAACTAAAGGTAATTAAAAATTCGTAAATAGATAAACGTACATGAAAATCGAAATTCAAATTGCGTCAGGTATTTGTGTATAATATGGAAAAGCGATTATTTTCTCAAAACACCGCATGGTCTGATAACAAAGCATCTGTAAGCAAACAACAATTACTCGAAAAGCCAACAATGTTACCTCAGAAAACCACTTTAAGTGTAGGAAATACAAAGACCTCATTGGTTATGATTAGTAAGCCAAGCCCACATACAAAGTGGGACATACCCATATATTAACAACGAGAAATGATAACGGAGCTCAGTTTTCAACTCAACAAGGCCAAGCTGTGTTACTCTGAATCTAAGAGTAACGCGTAATAATAATATTTTAAATAGTGAAAACTGTTTAGTGACAGATAGTGCTACAAAGATGAAAATTTCTATTGCCGATTAACGGCTCTAAGTGTGATGACAATTAAACTAAGTTTAATGACAATAAAGATAAATTTTTGACGACAATAATTCGAGGCTGATGATAATTTCGAAATTCCAAAGGGGTGCATAATTCAGCAGATAATATTTCAAATGGGTATATAATAATTCCGAATTGGTGGAAAATAATTTTGAATACGATGTTGATGATCCAAATGGATGGTATAATAATGCATGGAAAATTCTAATTGATGTTGGTCGATAATGGATGCGTCGATAATCTGGGTACAATTTTGAGTTGAGAGAAGGAAATAAAGAAGCACGAAGTAAACAGACCAGGTTAGATCTTTTTAGTTTTAAGACTTTTTTTTCTATTTGAATTTGATTATTGAATTTGCTTAATTAAGATAAACTAGTGTAACAGAGTCAGCAACGAACTTTGCATACGTTGAAAGTACGTAATATAATAAAGGGGTTTTTTACGTTCCAGGCTTCTTTTATAAAATAGTAGTTTTTGGTGACTTTAGATTAATAGCAAAGCATATGATTTTGAGATAAATAAGACTTACAATATTGATTGATTAAAAAGTGTATTTTAATAATTTTCAAAATCTGTACATAATATTTGTTTTCATTATATAAAATTAATTAACTTTATTTTATAATTCAAAATAAAAGCTAGTCGAGGCAGAATAATAAAATTAGTGGGAGTGAAGTAATTTGATTAGATAAACACAGAGAGGTGAAGTTATAAGTGGAATACGCCATTGATACCGAGTACGGCGTTATCATAACAAGTTTTTATTGGACGGCACAAAGTCGGCGAACGAGAGTTCCAGTTAGTACATAGCAAATTTATATGCGTTCCAACGTCGGGGCACGATAGTTCTAGGGATCCATAGCATATATATATATATATATATATATATATATATATATATGTATGACCGAAACGCGTCTTAAAAATAATAAACGCAACTACAAATTGTTATAGTTATTCTACTTACTCTTAGAAATAACTATAGGTATACATTGACCAACGTCCAAGAAATTTCAATATTATATATATATATATATATATATATATATAGGGTTTTCTTTCGTTGTCTAGGGTTGTTATTTCATTAAAAAGGTCCGGATACTTTGAATATAATTTACTAATCACAAAGATAATACTTGAGTCAACACCATATGAAATTATTAGTACGTAACACAACTGTATATTAATGAAATACTTGCTATAAACAATACGTGCCACAATTACTTTACGTCTTAAGCTTCCACCTCGTCTTACCGCCAAGGATCGACTGCCGTTACCCTCGTCAGTAACTCTTACTTAGGACAACCTTTACACTTCCCCGCTTAATCCATGAAGCTATTCGGCTTAGCAGTGGCGCCGCATGTTACCAGAACTATTTGTAGGGATGATATGTACTTTTAAAATAAAATCTTCGTCATTCACCACAACACTTCTAGTAAAGGATCCTAATGTAGACGTTACGCTTCCACCTAATCCTTTTACAGTTACGAAATCTTCATCTAGTGGTATGCTGTTGAAGTAAACATTATACACATCTTCTCTGATAGCATTTATATCGCTTTTGGTGTCAAAAAGTGCATCCATTTGTATATTATTTATTATAAATTTTACTGAATTTTTTGGCACCGTTTCTATTATACAGTATTGCCCGAAATAAACAGTACTGAAACTAAGTTGGCGGTGTTTTTATGCGTGCGCTGTCACACTCAAGTTAGCTAGTATAGACCTGTCAAGTAAACCTCAAACAAGTAATTAGTAGGGCCTAATTGTTAAAAATGGTGTTAAGTACAGAGGAGAAAGTGTTTCTGGTAGAGCATTATTTTCGTTCATACGGAATCGGCCGACATAATGGTGCAAGTTTGCTATACGTGTCTGATCAATTCACACAAAGGTTTAATAAACGTTCTCCAAGTAATGCTGTAATTTTGAAGGTTATTGAAAAGTTTAGAAATACAGGTAGTGTATTGTGCCAACGAAAAGGAAACTCGGGGCGTCCCAGGACAGTTAACAACAACAATAACCATGAACGTGTTTTTGAGCAAATCTTAGAAAATCCGAAAGTCAGCCAGGCAAGGACAGCGTTACAACTTGATTTAAAAGAACTTCCTTTCAAAGAATCCTGAAGGAGCTGGGTACATTTTCGTATGTGATTCAGGTACATCAACAACTACATCCTCGGGATTATCGCAGTAGAGTGGAATATTGCGCCAGAATTCTCGCGTTACAGTATGAAAATCCTGAATTTTTGAAAAATGTTTTGGTTTTCAGACGAAGCACATTTTCACTTGTCAGGCTATGTGAATCGTCGCACAAATCGATTTCTGGGCTTTGCCAGACCCGATGAGGTTCAAGAGGTTCCTTTACATAGTGAAAAGTGAGTGTCTGGTGTGCTGTTTCCGGACACGGAATCATTGGTCCGTACTTTATCGAAGAGAATGGTAGGCAAGTCACACTTAATCAACAGAGGTACAGACAAATTTTAACACGATTTATCCCTGATCTACGTCAATTCTGTCGTGCACGTAACTTGGCATTTCGAAACCAATTTTTCAGCAGGACGGGGCAACTTGCCATACTGCTGCCGCAATTCGTCAATTTCTTCAAGAACATTTTCCAAGCAAATTCATATCACGATTTACTGACTTCCCTTATCCTTCACATTCTCCAGACCTCACACCTCCAGACGCATACATTTGGGGCATGGCTAAAAATGCCGTTTTCAAACGGTCACCACAAACCATCGATGAATTAAAGGATGCCGTTAGAGTCTTCTTCGCAGCCCTGAGACAACTCTTATTCAATAACATGACCAGAAACTTAGGACATCGTTATGAAGTCTGTCTCGAACGAGGAGGTGCACATTTAGAACATATAATAAAGTGTCAATAATATGTATTTTTTAAATATACAAAACAATTACAATTTCAGTACTGTTTATTTCGGGCAATACTGTATTAATGGCGAGTCTATTCTGCCTACTTTCATCCACTCGTGGCGTAATCTTTTTAGGGCAATTCTTTGCAACGTGCCCAAAGAAATCGCAATTATAGCACTTGATTCCCTTTTCTTTGTCAGGGCAATCCTTCGATTTATGATTTTTTGTTCCACAGTTAAAACAATTAAATCTTCGCCTTTCTTTTTCTTTACTAACACTACTGTCGGTTTCACATTTTAACTTAGGAATATTTTTTTCAATAATCGTTTTTTTCCTTTGGATACATTCATACACTTTCACCTTCTCCTTAAATTCTGAAAAGTTCCTTGCACCATATAGAATCACTTTATTAGACGTTTCATCAGATATCCCGTTTAATATGTATTGGATAACGACTTCTGATTCAATATCTGCACGGCTACCTATCTCTCTGATAACCAAAACGTATTCTTGTATGGACTTTTCCCTTTTCTGTTTACGAAACATCAACATTTTATGTATTTGTGCGCTACTTACCTTGATTTCGAATTCATTAATTAGTTTCTTTTTCAACACAGACCAGGACGTAATACCCTTTTCTGATTGAATGTAGAGCTTTGCTAAACCTGTTAAAGATTTCTTTGCAAATACCAACTTCTGTAAGAGTTCCATCCTGTTATGGCCGCAATTTCCTCAAAAACTGATATCCATTTCGTCACCGGATAATCGTTTTCCCGTCAAAAACTCTAATACTATTTTCAACATCGCGAAAAGTTAAAGCAAACGAATCTCGAGATGTTCGTCCCGACGTAGCTATGGTTCCTCGAGCATTACTCTCTTCAACCAGTTCGCCACCTTCCTCGTAAACGTCGCTTGTCTCATAATCGTCTTCACTTTCGCTACATCTGTCATCGTCCTCATTTGAGTTTTGCTTTGTATTAAGATCGGTTAAAAAGGAACAAATGCGATCCGCCAATTCATCTTTGCTTCCAGTATAGTCCAAATCCAGCACGTGACATACCGCTATATAGTCTACTATATCCATACGCAAGTAAATCTCTTTAACTTTCTCTCCATATTCATCAGAATTTCGGTCGAATTCAAAACCCTGAAAAACCGCGAAGAGCTTTTCTAGTTTTTCTACTTCCACCTTCATTACCAAATACTATGACATGCAACGCCTTAACTGCTTTCAAATTATTATGAGTAGTGTTATAACTAACCTTGGGATTGCTATCTAACGTTCTTTTTATTGTCGACATATTTATTCAAAGAAAAATCTGACGTATAATTTCGATCTAAATAAAAAATAAAATCCGCTATGTATACTACCCCAAAAAATAAGCGCGGTAGCTTTATAATTAAACAAATAGTTTAAAACTTTTTCGTAACTAAACCAGCACAGCATAGTCATATACATATAAAAGTAAAATTAAGGACTCAGAATCAAGCTTTAAATTAATATTGATTTGACTTCTCAATCAAAGCAACCCCCTAATTTTCAGTAACACGAAAAGAATTGCATGCACGTTTACATAAGAGTTTATAAAAATATTCGACTTTTAATTCCTATAAATCAATTTGTTTTAAAAATAGTACAACTGGGTTAAAAATCAAAGTCCTTTTAGGGTCAACATCTTTACGGTTTTCTAAAATCTCCTGCTGCGATGGTTTGTTTACTATTAGAGCAAATTCCTACCTTTACTGGTCATCTGATGTATACGTGTACCTTCACCTTGTATCCTAGCACACAATCCGTTCTGCGTCGTCCTTATCAGTTTTGAAAGCTTCCAGTTGCTAATGAAGACCTGAAGTATACCTGCCGTACTAGCTTGCAGCTTGAGCAGCTTATTTCCACTTTTTGCAATAGTAACTTCTACATTCTATTTACTCATAATAAAACACAGAATTACCAACCACAAAACAGGTTCAACGTATTTTCCGTTATTTGTCTGAAACACGTTGTTCACTTGTAACTTTACGAACTATTAATAAGCGCCTTTTTTGCACTGCAAGTTTAACTACATTCTTTGACATCGAATATATTTACTGATATTCAAATCACGAAACCGAGCACCCAAATTTGTAGGATTTTCTTTCGTTGTCTAGGGTTGTTATTTCAATAAAAAGGTCGGGATACTTTGAATATCATTTACTAATCACAAAGATAATATTTGATTCAATACCATATGAAATTATTAATACGTAACAAAACTGTATGTTAATGAAATACTTGCTATAAACAATACGTGCCACAATTACTTTCCGGTATAAGTTCTAAATATACGCGTTGGAAGCATAACCCCATCGACATCGACTTTTGTCAAGAGCTTTACGTCTTAAGCTTCTACCACGTCTTACTGCCAAGTACCGACCGCAGTTACCCTCGTCAGTAACCCTTACTTAGGACAACTTTTACACCTCCCCGCTTAATCCCTGAAGATATTCGGCTTAGCAGTGGCGCCGCCTGTTATATACTATTGTAGTACGAAGTTACTTAAACTAGTTCTATGAAAAATGATTTGAATAACTAATATCTATAAAATTATCCTACATAATATATATAATATATTTTATTTATTTGTAGGTTTACTTAAGATACCGTATTGCAATGATATTTAAAAAATTTCTATACATACCTATTACAATTTACATTAACTAAGGAGTTTACTCTATTTGGCAATTTTATTTTGAATACTGCAGTTTAGGCACAACAAAGCTTAGTTCATTTAATGTTTAAGAGAAAAAGGTGTAATCATTTGAAGAAACTGTTTTATAGTAATTTATAAGTAATTCATTTTTACACACAATTAGAACTTAATCTTAATCTACGTTTCAATCAGAAAATTTTCACTGCTTCGCTGATCTCTAATTTCACAGTTTCTTCATGGTCGATACTTAAAACCGTCAAACAGCTTACACTCATTTAGATTATTTTATTTCTTAAATATAGGTCTAAAGCAGTAACAAGATCAAAAAGAAAAACTATGTGGTAAGTATTTTTTCGATTAGTGAATTTCGAATTTTCAATATTTTTATTCTAACTTATTACATTCTTCATTAGTGTTTTGAAAGATAGGACATAATCTGCTAAATTTTTCGATAAATCTCTTGCGTACTTGTTTACGAGAGCAATGAATTTTTTCTTTAATTCTTCATTTGTCAGGTGTCTTAATTGTCGTGATGAATAAAAATAAAAAATTTTCTACATCGTAGTACACTCTTCAAAATTTTCAATTAGGACTGCATTTTATATGCATTATAGTTGATTGGGAGCACTAATGTTTTATTGGCGGCAACGAACACGACACACACTTGGGCGAAAAAGTACCTTACTGTAAAGGAACGACGAGAAGATCTTTATTTGCTACGTACACTGTACATAAACGACGTTTTCGAGTTAACCAACGAAAGAACAGTGGTTCGGATTGGTTCGTACGGTATCATAGAAGTAAGGGTTAATTATGTACAAACCAAGCTAGTACTTAATAATTTTTGTACAATTAATATACAATTTAAATGTGTCATAAATTATGTTAGTTAAAAAGCATTAATAATAGTTCTATTCCCAAATATTTCAGTGAATCATTTATTCCGTGGTCAAAAGTTAATTAATCAATAAACCAATTTTTCAAATCATTTCCGCTTTCCTTTAATTTTAAAAGCTATATTCTAAGACTGAACCAGTTGTCTTGACGTTTTTCAAAAAAGCAGAAAAATTGTGTCACAATTTTCAGTTCATCACAAATCTGGTTAAAAAAAGCACACTGTCAAGATGAGCTGATTCGTTTTGCAAACACATTGATCCAATCTTTGGAGTTTATTACTCTCTTTTCCTTATGAAATACACAAACAATAAAACAACATACATCAAAGCAAATTTGGGTAGCGGTGAGAGCAAATATCTTCGATCGGCAGCTCAATCGCAGAAGATTTGATTCTAATTAATGCCATCACGAACATAATAAAATATTATAAGCGTCAAACTCCGAACTCTAAGTGCTACGAAGTTGATAACCAAACCACGATTATACATATAAAACGGTTATAGATTTGACTAGGTCATCGGCAAATTCAGTAGGTAGCAGAGGAAACTGCAATTTATAACGCCACCGATAATTAATTCTTAAAAAGGCAATTTTATTGAATCGATCGAACTGGCCAAGTTGACGTCAAAGGAGCTGGAGAGCACGCGGCGGTAAACAAAAAAATATATTTATATACCCTAATTACAGACTTGTCGTTTCAAATTATAAATTTTAATTATCAGCGTAACCCTACAACAACATAATAACTGCAAGACCCAGTCTCAGGGACTTCCAAACACAGGTAATTCTAGATAATATGATTACAACAACAAATATGTTATGTAAATAAATAAGATATAACTGTCCAACACCGTTCTAAATGGACCTGTACCTTAAAGAAGTTCTAGAGTACTAGAACGTGTAAAGCGACTTCAGAGTTCCAGTGATTCAAAGAGCCAAACTACAGGTCCAATCAAAGTAGTAAGGTCTCTAGTGAGGAACCAGAGATCCCCGAAAGAGAGCAGCAGCTTTTTGTTTCGTTACGATTTTAAAGATATAATAATATGCATGAAAAGCTTACAACGTTTTCAATTTTTGGGAAGCGCTCCTTCGGCTGACAAGATTTTGATGCTAAAGTCAGTTGTTTTGTTTCTTTAGATAAAGGTCCTTGAAAATTGCATATGTCTGAGTTCAGCTTAGATTCTAAAGTACTAGGCCTAATTTTTAAATCTACGAACTCAATATCAGTTGGTACTAATCAGATAGTCACTAAGTGCTGGTATGATTCCGTACTCGTTCAGCCGCGCACAATCCGGCGTGTACCTCTCGAAGCCGATCGTTTTTTTATGGAATTCTCCAGGTTGTTCTTGTTCTCTCTCTCTGCTCTAGTCTCTGGTGTGCCGGAGCCGCCTTTGACTTCCAAACCCTATACTTTTACTACATATCGGTGGATGACCATCAATAGCAAACTTACCACATGTTCCAAGCAAACACCTCAAGTAAACTAGGTCTCTTACAGCGCTCCTAAGCATGGCAATCAATAAAAGCAACTAAACAATATAACTATTCTCTAACAACTTACGATGAACTAAACCAAACTCCAAGTTATTTAGGATAACCGCTGTATTTGATCTAAATGCATCTAGCACTAATACTTGCAATTTCTCTGTATCATTAAAGATGTGCATTAATATAATTTTGGGAATGCTTCAAAATAAATGTTTGTTGTCGTGATGTAGCGGGAATTCAACCGGCTAAAAATTGTTATTGTACGCTAATCTATTACGAGGTAACCTTTAATTATGGAAAACCAATAAATTTACAGAATCTTGAGGTTACTCTGCAATCGAGTTAAACACGTAGATTGTAAATTTGTTGATATCAACTAAACTCATACATCTGTTAAACTGTAATCTTGATTGATGGCTCTGGAAATTTGATAAATATTATTTCTCTGAACTTTTAAGTTTGAAATAAAGGTTCCAAGCTTTTAATTTTATAAAAAAGTTAAAAGTATACAATTAGATAACTTCTTAAACTACAGCTTTTAAAATAATGACTTTTTGATGCAACCCCATTGATGCCTAAAGCTGATGAGTCATTGACTGTATAACAATATATATATATATATATATATATATATATATATATATATATATATATATATATTGCTATGAAATTCCTTATTATGCCCCACGTTTCTGCGCGATATTAATTGATATAAAATGCCCTACGATTGAGCGTACCATTTTTATTGATATGATATAGCCTTTTTGGATTTCAAGCCCTTACGATGGGCGTGTCATTTTTATTGCTGTGATATTTTTATTTGATATGAATTTTTATTTGATATGATATTTACTATATTTTTTTAAGGCCCAATGTTGCACGTTATATTTTATTTGTTTGTTTACCACGAATAGCTCACTGAATACTCGACCTGCTATTAAATCTTATTTTACCCTTTAAAGGAATTCAAATAAAGCAGTTCAAAATCACACAATGTAATAATTGATAATATGTACAATGTTGTGTAACCTCTAAAACTTTCCCCTGTATAGAATATTTACATTTACCAAATTTATGTTTTCCTGAAAGCCAGCAAAAATATCTTTTAATTACTCTCCAGTATCTTTGAACGTTCTAAGATGATTTTCCCTATTGTCATATTTTCAAATGACTTTTTTGATGACTCTTACAATTACATAATGTATTACAAATATTAAATTTGAAAGAGTCTTTAAATAATAAAATGTTTAAAAATCGCTAACCTGGAATGGTCACTGGAGTTCCCTCATAGTGTCTGTTATCTGCATCTCTCGTTGTATCCGCTTTACTTATTGGCCAGAATTATCCACTTTTGATCTCTGGTATTTTTCCTTGAATTAACTTTGAGTACCCTTTCAATCTCACTTTCAGACGTATTTTTAGATTGGCGTTAAGGCTTAGATCTCGACATGAACAGCGACTCAACAAAAGCTGTCACAATCAAAATGGAATCAACAAAAGCCGTCCTAATAAAAGCCGCCTCAACAAAAGCCGTCCCAAAAAACAGCCCTGTTTTGTTAAATATTAAAAACAGATTTAATTAATTGTTTAACTTACGTCTATTTGTAGATCGGCTTATTTTCGTCGCACAATTTCTCACTTTCAAATTTTACTTATTTGAATTTTGTTTTACTAACTAATTACGTAACATTCTAACTGCATTTGAGCATAGTTGGTGCTTGGTTGAATATAAACTAAATGTTTATTCATTTTCTATTGTATTTATAAGCCCTTCCCACCAATCGTTTCCATTGGCGTGTTTATCGATTAAGGCTTGTACTTTGCCTTATCTCTGGCAGAACTCGGTATTTTCTCAAAATTCCTGTCGAATTCTAGGTTGACGTAAGCGTTTTGTTATATTAGAGTATTTTGTTAGGATTTCCGATTATTGCTTATATCCAGTTACGTATTTAATGTTTAAAAGTCGAAGATTTATCATATAATTGACCCGCCTGGTGTTTATTTGTTTGTGACAGAATGTTGGTTTTGAACAAATGTATTCTTTCTAGTCACGGATTTGGTGACCTATTAAGATGTGTTTGCATATAGATGCGTTGATATTTACGACGTAATTATTAAATATTTGAAATGTCAATTTATGTATGTTTCTCGATAGTTTTATTTGCTGCAATTAGTTGCTTCTAAAATCTTATCTTTACTCGTAAGTTATACTTAAACACATTATACGACGGACACATTACTATTCTAATTAAATGGTATCGGATTATTACTAAATGAAATTTTTCTCGTGCATTTAATCAAATATCCTTTATATACAGTGTCCTCGCAATTGACTTTTTGTAGAATAGTCGATATACTCCTGTAATTGATAGAATTATTTAATTTTGTTAAAGTTAAAGTTATTTATATCTATCCTACGAGCCCTATGACTTAATCTACCATTAAACTTCCCTTTTATCATAACAATATATATATATATATATATATATATATATATAGTTAATATAATAGTTGTTAAAATCTTGGGATGCAATCGTTCATACAGCAATAAAAACTACAGTGTCAAATTGTAATGCTATTCTAACGTTTCAGCACAGGAATGATGCCTTTTTCAAAGACTAAAATTATGCTAAAATAATCAGAAGGTCTGAAACAGTATAATCCATCTACTTGCAGGATTACTTTGACTTTATATAAATGTTAGTAACAAAATAAGGAACGCAGTTCCATATGTAACGCACAGCATTAATAAATAATTACATAACACTAGAATTAAAAGTAACAAGTCAAAAAATTAAAAATACATTAAACATTATAATCAGAATGAGATATATAACTGTGCTAGAGTAACCCACAACAATTACTATAGGATTATGGTTTTTACAAAAATTATCATCGGAAAACAAGGTATAACACGAGTACGAAAGATAACAATATAAATCTAATACAAGACGATGACAAAGACAAATAGGAACTATAAAACTAAACGTGATTCCTTTATATTTCAAACAATGCTATTTTCATCCGCTTTTATTATTGACACTATATAGCTCGGAATATACCACATTTAAATTATTAATATCTAACTTGTTATTCAAAGGATTACGTTGTCGGTAAATATGAAACGATTCTAGGAACAGTTTTTTGTAGTAGTTACTCTCAATATCCAAAATTTTGGTGTTATCAAAATTCACATCATGTTTAGAATCATAAAGATGTGAAGACAATGCACAGCATGATTTACCAATCTTGGCATCGCTTTTGTGTTGTATAATCCGGTTTTTTAACCATTGTTTGGATTGTCCTGCGTACGTTCTTTTGCAACTGCATTCGATCTGATAAACAATATTACTACATAGAGACTTCTCTATCTTGTTTTTTAATTTTGTAAACAACCTACTTATCGAATTATAATAGATACTCGCTATAAATATATCAAGTATATATCAAGTATATATATATCAAGTATATATCAAGTATCTTGACGATTTGGGGAGTTAAATTCTGAATGTATGAAAGTTTCCCAAATTTAGTATCAATACTATTGTTTTTAACTGAAGTATGTAGATGATTAGAATATAGCAACCTTATAACCAGATTTTTGGGGTATGAATTATTCAGCAAGATAGATTCTAATTCTTTTAGATTTTTGTTGAGATTTTCAGGTTTACAAATATTGAGGATACGGTGTTTTAGAAAATTAATAGTATTAAGTTTATGATGGAATGTATGGTTGGGAAGATAATTAATGTACCTACCAGAATCTGTGGGTTTTTATAAATATCAAACTTCAAGTTTTTGGTAGATGATATGATGACTAATGTGTCTAGTGCAAAAGATAGTATAAATAAAAAAACTGATATTAGTGGTTTGAGATCCATTTACACATATTTACTCAATTTTAAAGCATAGCTACATATACCTAATGTAATATTTGTTAATATGTTTAACGTTATAAATACATACACACATACAAACCACACAACCTAACGCATGGGCATACACACACACACACACACACACACACACACACACACACACACACAAAGAAAATTTGAAATATTTTAAAATCTGACATAATTTTTATTTTTACATTTCTTCTTATACAAATTATATATCCTTCCTACATTTACAAGTGAAAAGCTAAAAAAGTTATGTTTAATACTTAATTTCGATGTTAATTTTTAAAACAACTCATCTTGTAAGTTACAATTAATATTTGTATAATTTAGCCTGGTTATTTGTAACATTTTTAGAAGCTTGTGATCAAGGATTAAATAAATCCGAAAATTTAGGCATTATAAAAGAGTTTTCTTTTTACCAGCTGACCTCAAACCCATTAAAAACATTTAATTATATATATATATATATATATATATATATTATCGTGTAATTAAAAGGGGCAATAAAACACATAAGTTAACTCATAGGGTTAAGAGCGATTAGGTACGGTAAAATAGATTAATTGAGTTAAAAGATTTTCAACAATTATTTTCTAGTTTAATTAATGGGTAATAGGGGAATATCAATTTAGTTTAACGCGTGATTAATGTAGGAATAATTTATCTTAATTAGATTTAGTTAGGGACCATGTATTATAGTATTTATGTAAAGGAGAATAAAAAAATAATTTGGAGTTAAATTATAGCATAAAGAAGTTCTATGGAACAGTTTTGAAAGCGTTAAGCACGTTAAAAATAACGATTTCTAGGTTTCAAATAACAGGGGGAAAAATGGATATTTTTTAGTAAAGTTGCTGCAAACAAATTTAATAGCTTAGGGAAACCAACAACCGTTGGAATTAAAGCAACCAAGGACGTAAACAAAACCACACAGAATTAATGTAAAAGCAGTATACGTTAGTTAAAATATTGATTTTTAATCTTAGATATAGAGTCGGAAGAAGCAATGAAAAACCAAGATTGAATAAAAGCCTATAAGTATAAGAGAGAAACATAAAATATACCCAGAGGAAAGGAATTAAAAATCGATAATGTCAAGGATAGTTGTAAACAAGCACGCGTCGCTCAGAAAGGTGGGAAATGGAGCCAAGCAAGTTGATTGGTGAAAGTTAAATAAGAAGGGCTAGAAATTCAGGTGGTAGAAGCATATGTGTGCAATACAGCGATATGTACAAGGAAGATAAATGATGTTTGCTTGAAGTTAGAGGCGTGGAGTATAGGCTAATCCGGAGAATTGGAAACGACAGTTGACGCTTTTAAGTGTATTACCACGTACTGTTGTGTTATGTTATGAAAAATTACGAGAAATCGACGGTCGTGGTGATTTTCGAGGAAAATAAGACAACGGTTAAACAGATATACGTGCTATTTCTTAAACGGGGGGGGGGGGGGCAGGTTGCATTATATAATCAGTAACAGAGATGGGTCTCGTTCTGTTTTGCTCTTTGATTCCGTTGGTAATACAATGAGTTTACTTCCAAGTGCATTAATGCAGTCTAATTAAAAAGAATTATGTAAAAGCTGATAAAGCGTTATTAGTGAGTAGTAAAGTTGAGATGTAAGTACAAAGATTTTTGTTTGGATGTACGAGAAGTACTAGAATTTAAAAAGTGTTTAGATGTGGATCAAAGCGAGGTTTGGGGGAGTTGAATTTATTTGCAGTAAAAGGAACGAAATTTGGAGTTTGGATTTTTTGATTGAAATTTATAAAAAAATAGTTCTTGAAGTAGAGGCATGTATGGTACACATGAGGATTCGGCCATGGAATTAATGGATAGACGGAGGACCTACCAGACGGCAACATCTACAAGGGGCTAGTTGGTGGACCGCAGTACGAAGACAACTACAAGGTAGGAGACAGAATAAGACATTTCATGGTGAATATTTTTATAGTGTTTGTGGTGTTTTGATGTGTTTTATGATTATTTGTTTTGATTTTTATTTGAACAGACATTTATAGGACTGTTAAACGAAATTGATTTTTGAGCATTATTCATTAATTTGCAGATAACCAAAAGTTGTAAAAAGGTATAAAGGGTTTTTTATATTGGTCGTGCAGAGAATTTATATGCACATCTATAAAGTTTTAAGGTGAGCTCATGCTAGAACGAAGGGTAACGTAAGGTATGAAGAATGCCCTCTTACTTTAATAAAAAGTTGTGTTAAAAGGGTTATCAATATGCAAAATGATTGAATAAAATTTAGGGAACACATGAATGTATATAAAGCGATAATATAATAAATTTAAAAAAAAATTTAATTTGGATTACAGATAGTGTGATATTTTGGTTAATTAAGTTATTTTTGAATGCATGATTGATATGGATTTCTATTTAGGTTTTTATGGTAATAATGAGAGGAAGTTTGTTTGATGTAACAGGAAGGTGTATGTAATATATAGGAAGCATCAAATTAAGAGGACGATTCAGGAGCAGCCGAGGCGAAATGTAAGTTTCAACTACACCATAAATTGTGTCGACCCAATTCGTGGGGCGAGAATAAAGGGTTAACTTTACAATAATATATATATATATATATATATATATATATATATATAATATATATATATATATATATATATTGATATGAAAATGGCCTCGCGTTGTGAGCCTTACTAATGGAGTGCTGTGGAAAAGCCCGCTTTGTGAGCGTCACTAAAAGAGTGTTGTGATGCAGATGCAGCAATTTGTACAACTTAAGATTGTTCACTTACCTTCCTTTTTAACTTTGCCTGGCTAGCTCAACGGAATTGCCGAAATTTTAAAAATGAAATAAAATAGCAATATCACAAAGTAATTATTTTCTCTAATACAAAAGCATTTACAACATCATTTCCTTCAAACGTAAAATAATTTCTAATAAATACTTATTATAAACAAATTGTTCCTTACCTTATTTTAAATGTATAGAACTAAATTTCGTTTTTGTGGATGGTTTACCTGGTTATGTTTATTGCCACGCTTATAAGGTTTGTTTGGCCAAAAAATACTTGACAGATAATCTGTTAAAAGGTCAGAGTGTTTCGAACCCTGATCACAAATTTTCCTCGTGTAAACCCTTTAGAAAAAAATTATTAGGACTATCATACACTAGATACAAATACACCAATATCAGTTAAAAATAAATCTAAAAGTAATACTTGGAGAATTCATATCAGCTTAGAAGATATTTCATATTTAAAATTCTCATTTCAAACTGAAGTAAATTATACTTAAACCTTCTTTTCAATTATTGTATAAAATTTTTGAAATAGCGTTACGTTAAAGAATTTTCCCTCTTCATTGCAATTTGTAAAACATCACTTCTATATTCATTGTACCATGGTAATTATTAAATTACAGTATGCTTCATGCATACTTCAAATGTTATCTTCGCAAAGAAACAGCTCGCGCTTTAAATTAAAATAACATTTCGCTATCGAATTGTAACATTTTTATTTTTCAAGTCGTAATTTAATTGCATTGAATTACAAGAATAATGCGCTAAGCGTGCATTGTTCCTTCGGGATCTAATTATATTAATATATGTGTCGCATAAAGCTATTTCCAAGTACATCACTATTTGATTGTTTCGTGTTCCCCCCTTTGACGGCGCGAACGCTCGGCTCTAGTTTCAACAAACAGTCGGCCGCCTG
This sequence comes from Platerodrilus igneus, assembly GCA_036346225.1. Taxonomy (NCBI): domain Eukaryota; kingdom Metazoa; phylum Arthropoda; class Insecta; order Coleoptera; family Lycidae; genus Platerodrilus; species Platerodrilus igneus. Next base: position 3,019,315 of record JARFIW010001513.1, on the reverse strand, counting down.
CAACAGCTGTGTTAATATGTATTTTCGGCTGAAGGCTGGCAACCTTCGCATCAACTATTAATCGTTGGGATATCTTCTAATAACGGTTGGTAAAGTATATATTATACGAATTAATGTAATTTGAGGTAATTTATTTAACTCGACCTGTAGAATGCGACAAAATATAATTCGAGAATGTGGAATGCAACAAATATAATTCGACAATAAAGAATGGAACAAATATAATTCGTCATCTAGGATCCAAAGAATTACCGTTATTTAGGAACAGTCGATTTGAACTTTGCCTAATAAGAAATTTGTCTGATAAGGAATTATGGAAGTTAATTTGGATGTAATCGTTTCAAATTAGAATGGCTGGTAACTTTGCTTGAAGAACGGAAATCCCGTCTCAATTTGTTGTGAAGCGGCTAATGCAGTTTTTGGTTCGTTATTAGCTGTAAGATTTTTTTTTTGCATGTGTTTTAAAGTTTAGAACACGTAAACTTGCTTTTATGTTTAGTACACGTGAATTGTGTAAATTTCAATTAATTGTTGAGCTGGTTTTACAAGACGTAAAACGAAATTTTGTCGAATTAGCTTTCTAAAATAACATGCTTTGTTCCAAATGAACCTTCGATAAGTTCAACGTATGTTTTCGACGTCATATTTTTCTGTTTTGCACAGTTGACAGATGTTGTCTTGAAAGCAAATGCTTTGAGCAGCTGTAGTGCAATTTAAACAAACATGCCTATTTTTGTGATCAGCTTTATCTATACATAGATTATTAAACGTAAATATAAAGTTCAAATTCTCATTATGTTAGGTTCTAGTAATTTGTTATCCACCTGAAAAGATCTGCCCAGGTTAGAATTTAATTCACTGTGTTTTGCTTAAAAATTATTATCAGTTTAATTTGTATAACAAGTTCATGTTTAAAGTAAAGTTGGTTAATTAATGAAAGAAAAAAGGAAAGTTAAAACTTTAACTTTGATGTAGTTGATTATGACAATTTTTTGTTACAAGTTCCGATATTTTAAAGAGTTTTTTTAGTATACGTTTAGTTCAAAATCTAAGACTTTTATTTTGGTCAAATGCGATCAAATCTAATTACATAAAGCTAAAATTTTTCTGAGTAATAATTTGATGCCAATATTATATTGGAAACATTTTTTTTATTATTTCTTTATATTTTTTTTTAGGACACAAATGGCGTTCTACTTTTTTATTTATTTAATCCTTGCTATTTCTTACAGGAGCTGCGTCTTATCTTAATAAGACAGGTTTTTGTTAGCAAAGGCGATCGTTTTATCTTTGGGTTTCCACGTCCGCCCTTAGAACTGTGCTTTGCAATGATCGTAATTATCTCAGGACATGTTGGCGCCTAATTGATTTAGCTTAACTTTTCTTTGGTTTGCAAGCAGAATTCGACTCCCCTCCCCCACTTCTTATTGCTCTACCCAGGAATAGACCTCTAGCTATGTCGGAAGACTTTGTTCTCTAGCGCCTTAATGTAGAAAAAAAAGACGTTTCAGTCTTTTGTAAAACAGAAGTCGTTTCAGTGGCACCCATCCAACGTAAGGCCTAGCAAAAATAGTTACACTGGCGCCCAACGTGGGGCTAGCCAACTTGAAAATTCGTATCAGAATTTAAGAATCGAATGAAATCGAATAAATCCCCGTATTTAATAAACGCTTCCCTATATACCTAAATTTATCTGTTTCCAGAACCTAGTAGAATTTGCGCAATTTCATTCTAAATAATAAACGCCTTTCTTACGTAATTATCTTGGAAATCTTCATTAGCGTTCAAATTTTTTGAGTTTATCACCTCGTTATCTGGTTCCAGTTATTCATGACGCGCACTGTTTGTTTTTACTTAACAACCAAGGTTAATGTGAATGCGATAGGTAATAAATAATTTTTATCAGATTTTACGGGTCTTCAATGATTGGGCCGCTTCTTGGAATAAAGTGTATCATTCATTAATTAGATATTTACGTAGTTCTAAATATCATTGATTCATCCTTTTATATTCCTAATATTCTAGAAAATTCTTTATTTAAGATAAATTTCGATAATCCACAGGGTAATTGATTTAAACTTTAACTGCTTTTTAATGCAAAAGGGGTTGCATTTTAGAGAAATATTTGCTTTCGTGTTTTATTACACAAAATTTATTAAAATTGGGGTTTAAATACACGTTGATTGTATGTTTTTATGCTAAATGCGTAAAGCTAATACTATTCTATGCTATTTACAGCAAACCAAAAGCATTTTTATCAAAATGTATTGATAATTAATAAGTGAAAAAAATGGCTTTGTATTAATTTTAAAATAAAATGACGTATACCGGGTTAGTTGACAAAATTGAATCACCAACTCAAACTTTCGGACAACCTATTGACTATCCCATATGAGAAAGCCAAGGTATCCTTTATTCCCTTTGGATCCCAGCATTGCTATTATTTCGCTGCGCAAAATAGTTGAAATTTTTCTGACAACATGAGTGACGTTTCCTCTAATGCTATTGGTTCACTCTACACAATGATCGATTTAGGAGGCGAGTAAGTTGTAACGTGCATTTTTATAGCTTAACCTTTTTACGCTTTTTCCCAATTAGTAAATACATCGTTTCTTTGGGATCGCTGTAAAAGTAGATAATTTGAAGATTGACTTTCATTAATAAATAAATTGCAAGGAATGAATTGTAAATCGGATTATTCGTAAATTACTTTCCAACTTATCGGAAATGATAAACCGCTGTAATTAATTATTAGATTATAATTGCGGCATTCACATTTTGGATGTTCCTTATGTTATTAGCGAAGGAGATAATAGTCGACAAGAGTTTATGGTAACAACTAGTTTATATAAACAGATTAGAGTGTAGTTCTGATTACATTTTGAAGGAAGTATGCTTGATAGGTAACGTGTTTGATTGACCACAAGTGCGGTTGTAAGGTCATTGACGGACGGTTTTAGTGATACGCGTTGCTTTACTAATTGTGTTTTGTTGCTTTTCTGTTGGAAATAAAAGTAGTAGAACTTGTCGTGCGTTTTACGGAACATTGACTTAGTGATGCGCGTTGCTCTACTAATTGTTTTTTTTGTTGCTTTTCTGTTGGAAATAAAAGTAGTAGAACTTGTTGTACTCGACCTGCACGTGCGTTTTACGGAACATTGACTTAGTGATACGCGTTGCTTTATTGATTGTGTTTTTTTTAGTTGATTTGTCTTTTTATATTTGAACTGTGTGTGCGATTTAGTTTTCGTGGTCTTTTTTTTTATCAGAGTAGTACATACTTTGGATTATCCAAATACAGTTTTAAGCTTGAGTGTTTCTAAAAAAAACAATGATGATACAGTTGTAGCAGGTTTAGTAGAAAAAAAGGTTGCTTCTTATAAACATGTATCTCATTCACATGTAAAGACAGTTGATACTGTAGTTTCTGAATTTTCTAACCCCAAAGAATCTAAAATAGATCATTGTTTGCGCAAATTTCGTTATTCAAAGCATTAGATTTTTCTTTGTTACCATAGGTAGCAAATAGAACACCTCACGTTACTGTTAGTTTAATGCATTATATCGTGCCTTGAAGGCCCGTGATTCTAAATTTTTATTACCATTTTTTTACGATTTGTGTTACAAAATATTTCGAAATTATTGTCTCAGGAAATAGAATTAACAAGAAATTTATCAATGCTACATAATTCCATCAGCATGATAATGTCTGCTGCTAACACTAGTGAAATACGTAGGTGTGATTAGTGTAAAGTGTAAGAAATTCCATCAACACCCTCACAGTCAAGGGTAAAGTGCTTCGTTAGTGCAGGACACCGTGAATCCCACACTTCAATTGCAAGGAAGCGTTACTGAAGGACTTTTTGTAAGTTGAACTATTTCCTACTTGTTATTACTTTGAATGTCTATCCGTTGTTTTGCCATATCTTCGTCGTTCTGATACCTTTTACAATAGATTTGCCTGCTATTAAAAAAAAAAAGAAAGAAAAAAAAGACAATCAATACTACTGAATTACTCATATCAATTGTGACTTACCTATTTATCTTTTGTTAACATTTTGTCTGATTTATGTTTAGTTGGTGTGTGAGGAAACGTTTCTGCTACTCCCCAATATTACCTCACCTTGTGATAAAAATTTTTGTAATGCTTTAATCGTGATTATATTATGTAGTTTATCTAAACAGTTTTATTTACATTCTACAAAGTACTGAATAACTTAGACTTTTCATTGCTGCTATGCTTATTCTTTTTTTTTTCAGGTTTGCTTAACTATTTTTCTTGCAGGTATTGTCACTAACTCCTTACCGCCGCATACATTATATGTCAGTCTGCTTTCTACAACCCCCCCTAATCGTCGATTGAGCCCGGTCATTTCTTTGATTTTCTTTGTGTTACGCACGGCTACGAGCCAACGTAACATAAATTTGGCGCCCAACGTGGTGCCTCGAATAACGTGACAAAGTGTGGAGTGATATGAAGTTCAAATTTGGGGTTTGCGTACCACCCTAACGAAAAACTACGTGGTCTGTTTTATATTACATTTTGTTGGGAAATATAGTGGGAGAAAGTTCAAGCTAGCTGTTATGTTTGTTCATCTAGCACTCGTTGTCTGAACAAGTACAGTTCGATACGGAGAAAATTTACTAAGATTTACAACTACCTCTTTGGTGCTTGTCATAAAATTACTAAATGATTCGCCCACACTTCTGCCGTGGTCATATGTAGCTCCAAAAATTAAATTATATAAAACTACTATTGCCAACGTTGGTAATGTCTGTCTCGCTATATGCTCTTACAAACACTCTTTTACAATTTGGCTTCTGGTATTTATTAGGTGCTTGGGATAAGAAACTTCTCAAACTGTTCTTATTCAGGATCGGTATTTTCCTGTCCTTAGACTATGTTCATTTTAAAATTGCAACTTACAGGGGGGTTTTTATCTCCAATATTAATTAAAAATCAGTGAAAAAGATTGACAAGAACCGGATTTAAATTTTTCAACTTGCGAGAAAGTTGTATTCGGTTACAAAGAATTAAAATATAATAAGGCAGCATCAAGTCGTGCTTTATAAACGCCTATGACAAGCTACCGCTCACATCTTGTATATTTTCAGCAAATAACATTAGCATATCATAAAGGAATTGAAATCAGAAATGTTTCAATAAAAATTAGAAAGCGAAATATTCTGTTTACATAATTCTGGCAAATATTGTGACCGCCGACTGCGTAAATTATATCTAGTCTCGACACAAACTTCTCATCGCTATGAAAAGACCTTAGAGTAACCACAGTTCTGAAATGAGGGCTAATTCAACAACTCTTTTATTTACTGTTCAATTTTTTGCTTGTTTTTCAACTACATATTTAAAGATACTTACTCCTCATACCCTACATAATTATAAGAAAATATACCGAACAATTTATTTAAATTGGCTGATACATGCTTTTCAGATTGCTGAATTTATAAAACGTCCTTCCTGAAGGTTATTTATTCTTCTTACATTCTTTTCAGATACAATTCTTCGCAATGGACGTAATTATTATAATGGATGGACAAACTAGATTTGATATCGATTAGTATCTTAAAATAATACTAAAGAAACTTATTTTATACTAAAAGATTCGCAACTGACTAGTATTTATCACTATCATGAATTAGATTGTGTTAGTAAGAAAGGCTTCATTCGATAATAAACTCTATTTGCTAGAACTCGGTGACTGCTATGACTTTTGTGTTCTCTATGTAAAGTGCAAGAAGTATAGAAAGTAAAGGACGCGAGAAAAGTCAAATCTAAAAAATACTATGCAGGATCTATATTTTAAGCGGTACAACAGTAATAGGGGCTCCGTGGCGTAGTGGTATGTGTGTGACTACTACGCCCAAGGTCCTGGGTTCGAATCCTGACACGGTTCGCTTGAAAAATGTTAGGCGAGCATTTTTCACAAAAATACACCCTCGTTCGGATGAGAGGTAAAATGGAAGTCCCGCGTGTGAGTGTTATCACGCACGTTAAAGATCCATACCTTGCTTGGAACAGCAGGGGATCGGCAAACTTTCAAATTTTCCAGGTAAAAAAAACTCGCTTCCTGGCCAATGTAGTACCTTCGGGTGGAGCATTGGAAAACCACATGTAAGGTATAACAGTAATGTTTGAAAAGTCTAAAAATTTGCACAGAAGCCTGATCCATTGTGTTTAAATTCCTGAGCTTTGTGTAGATTTTAGAAGTACTCGTATGCAGCAATCATGTATGTCTTGGGCCGCTTTTAAAATTTTTTTGTTTTTGAAAATTTTTGACAAACATGTAGTCAAACAATTCACAATTCCAGGAACTGGACATATCTACAAAATCAATCCTTATACATTTCTCGCTGATATATCAAAAGGAGAAAAGTATAAAATGGCATGCATAGGGTGCTCGAAAATTAATTTTAATGCATACTTGATAAACAAACTTTTAAAGATTTCCTTGTGTTTTTAAATGTGAGTCGTGATATTCTATGATTCTGAATGATTTTACTTAAAACACAAGGATTGTAATTATAACCATTGAAATACACTGAATAGTTTTTGAGTTAAAGGTTAAAGGTATCACCTTAATCGCATTAGCAATAAAGGTGTTAGGAAGGTATATCGTGCCTACTAAATTAACAAAAGAACAATTAAAATAAATGACAAACATAGTTTATTTTATATTGGTTGTTGCAATGTTTTTCTTGTGATGTCTCGGAGAATTAATAAAAATAATAAGAATAACTCCCTAAATATCACCCAATAACATGTCTACCAACAGAATACAAAATACTAAAATTTATAATAACTCAAAAATTAGTTACACATGCAATACAAAACAACATAATACAAGAAGAACAAAAAGATGTATGAAGGAAGCACGAGGTTGTAAAAAGCAATTAAAAATAGATACAGAAATTACATACCGAACTGAAATTTAAAAAGGACTTTTCACTACGTATTCATAGGCTACCAGGAGGCATACGATGGCTTGCCACACTCATGGCTAATACACATACTACAAATATACAATATAAGCACAACACTAACAAAATTTCGAGATATAATAATGAAAAACTGGAACACTACACGAATCATAAAACAAAGACAAGTAACATAAAAACGAAGCCAATAGAGATCATAACAGGCATATACCAGGGGTACTCCCTGAGTGCTTGCTGGTTTTGATAGCACTAAACCTACTATCGAGCATACTAAACAATACAAAATATATTAACATCACAGGTACACATCCACACAAAATAACTTACTTTCTATATATGGACGACCTCAAACTAATAGCATCAACCAACTCACAACTCAATCATCTATTTGAAATAACAGATACACACAGCAGAAACATGAACATGGGTTTGGAAGAGACAAATATAAAGAAAACAGTATAATAAAAGATATACTAACAAAACGAGAAATTACACGCTAAACAACAACAACAACGATCACATACAAGCAATGGACACAACCAACACACACACATATCTTGGACACAAATAAAAACTAAGAATAGAACACTCACAAATAAAAAAGAACTAAAACAGGAATGCGAACAGAAATGCACTAAAATACTCAAAACAAATGTCACAGCAAGAAACAAACCAATAGCAATAAACATATATGTAATACCCATTCTAACCTACTCTTTCCGCATAATAAAATGGAGCAATACTGACCTAGAAGCACTCAACACACTCACAGCATCACAATGTAATAAATACAGAATACACCAAATCCACTCAGCTATAGGGTTCACGCTCAGTAGAAATAGATAGAGGAAGAGAATTCGTCGACATAAAAGGAGCAGAAACGAGTAACATACACAAAGCGATCATACACGCAAACATATCAGCCACGTAGTTGCAACTTAACAACAGTACTTTCAACTTTATAGAAAAAATCACAACACACACAAAGCAAGAAAACTGAAAGAAAAAACACTACATGGCAAACATCCACACTACCTTAAAAACCAAATATCGACTAAGAAGCATCAAACACATGGCTCAAGTAAAACAACATATTCAGTGTAATAGAGGGATTCATAATAGCGATACAAGACCAGATAATCAACAGCCACTATTACAGTAAACACATTATCAAAAATCCCAACACAACAACAGACAAATGTATATTATGTAAACAGCAAATAGAAACAATAGAGCACATCACGAGCGCATGCCCAATACTAGCAAATTCAGAATACATCAAGCTACATGACAACTCCCCAAAAATAATACACCAACAACTAACCCTACAACACAAACTCACAAAAGAAGATACACCAATATATAAACACTTACTACAAAACATACTTGAAAACACAGAATATAAGCAATATTGGAAGAAAAGTATAATAACCGACAAAACAACACCACACAACAAACCATACATTATACTCATCCACAAATAAAGAAAAATCACACAACTAATAAAAATATCTATCCCAAACACACCCAATATACAGACGAAGACATGAGAAACAATAGAAAAATACATACAGCTAGCTGAAGAAATCAAAGACATGTGGCACCAAGGTAAAAGTAGGAATAATGACGATCATATTATCAAGTACAAGAGTTGTACCAAGCAACCTACACGAATACATCAATAAACTACAACTACATCTAAACACATTCACACTTCTATAAAGATCAATCATACCCAACACATGAAAATCAGTGGAAATATTTCTAAATGCTGTATGTAAATTATAGATACAGGGAAAGCACGTTTGACAACAATAAGGTGTTTATTTACTGAAACCAATAAAATTATCTGAGAAGAAAAAAGGAATAATAATGATAATAATAATAATAATAATAATAATAATAATAATAATAATAATAATAATAATAATAATAATAATAATAATAATAATAATAATAATAATAATAATAATAATAATAATACTAATAATAATAATAATAATTCAAATTCAAATTCAAATTCAAATTTATTTATTTATTTCTTATTTTTACAAATAATACACCTTAAGCTAACTCAACGTTGCTTGACAAGGTGTTTTAATATTTTATGAATTTTGTAGAGTTGCCTTATTGATTAATTGTCTAGTAAATCTAAATAGTACAACCTACATATACACATTGTTTTGATTTCTAAATTATTTAGTTTTGGCTCAACTCTCTATTTACATAATTTATAATTAATCCCTGCTTTGTATTAATTTTTATAAGATAAGTAATGAATATATTAACTATCATATTTATGTATTTTCTAGTATTTAACTTAACTAATATGTAAAAATTAATAGCTAATGTTAATGTTAATGTTAAGGTTAGTTAAAATTAAAATTATTCTAGCTTAGTTAAAATCATTTTACATTTCTATATTCTACGGTTTTTGTAAGTAACTTAAGATAATGTACAACTAAATTAAAACTAAATTAAACATGAATATTAATTTTAAAATAATAATTGAAACTAAATTAAACATGAATATTAATTTTAAAATAATAATGTAAATGAAAAACATTAATACAGTTACAAAGGAATTGGCAATTCTATTATGATTTTTAATGTTGTAGCTCCAGTAACTGCATGATTATTGCTAAAAAGTAATAAAATATAATAATTTAGCCCTAGACGCTTATATTAATTACTACTATACATTATATTTAACTAAGTATTTCTTCAGATCATTTTTCAACTTAGCCATATTTACAAATATTTTACAATCGTCTGGCAGTTCGTTCATTAATTTAGGAACAATGTATGAAAGTGTTCTTTTTGAGTATTCATTATGAACAATCGGTAGAGTATACTTTTCATGCCGCAGTTCATATCCAAAGCTTTGTTTGACCAAATATGATGATAGAAAATAGTTATCCATAATTATTTTATAAAATAGTAATGCTCTTATACCTAAAAGGTTACATCTATCAAAAAGTTCGTTTAGCTTGACTCCTGAACCGGAATAGCAAACTATTTTTAAAATTTTCCTCTGTATTCGCTGTATATGTTTAAGATAACAATCGCTTGCATATCCCCATGCTTCCAGCCCATACCTGATTACCGACTCTGCCAATGCTAGATATAAGGTCTTTTTTACATTAAACGGTACAATATCTTTTACATAATATAATTTAGATAAAACTATTTTAAGTTTATTACATATGTCTTTGATATGGTGATCCCAACGAAAGTAATTGTCAACCGTAATTCCCAGATATTTATAAGTTCGGCACGATGTTACATATTTACAATCAGTAAAGCACGTCTCTAGCTTAATTTTTTTCTGCAACTGGAAGCATTTACACGAGTGAATTTTAACTTTAGGTTCTATTTGCTGATTGTAGGGTGTAATCATGTGCATTATTTTTGTTTTATCCGTGTTAACTACTAAACAATTGTCATGCGACCATTTACTCAAGCTATCGAGATCGCTTTGCATATTACTTTCTGCAACCTGATATGATCTATGTGCCGATATCAACAATATGTCGTCTGCGAACATTAAAACTTTACAGTGTTTTATTACCTCTGGCAGTGCGTTTATGTAAATGTTAAATAGTAGTGGCCCAAGCACTGAACCTTGGGGTACGCCCTCATCTATTATAAATTCCTTACTATGGTGATTATTGATTTTTACTACAAACTTTCTATCATGCAATTAGGTTTTAAACAACTGAAGTGTAATTCCCTTAATTCCCAGACTACGTAATTTGTTTAACAAAATATTGTGATTAATTGTTTCAAATGCTTTTGTATAATCAACAAATAAGCATAAAATATGCATATTATTCTTCAGTTTGGCGTTCACATAATTTGAGAATTCGGAAAATAGATTGTTTGTCCCCAAACCTTTTATAAACCCGTATTGCTGTTTACAAATTATAGAATTTTTCATCAAAAACTTATTCATTTCACTTGCTATGTGTTTTTCAAATACCTTTTCTATTACAGGAAGTATTGATATTGGGCGATAGTTATTGTAATCCATGTATTTGCCTTTTTTGTGAATTGGTTTAACTATTGATTTTTTTAACTTATCTGGTACAATCCCCTTCTTAAGCATTTGGTTAATTAAATGTGTAATTACAATATATATCTCGTCATTCAAGAACATAATATCTTTAATTCTTATATTATCATACCCAGGAGATTTTTTTATGTCCATTTTCTGTATCACATTAAGAACAAAATCTTTAGTTGTCAATGGTATGCGGAAAGTGCATTCTGTATTATATAAAATATTAATAAGTTCTGCATGTTTTAAGCTACAATGGTGTTGTACCGTTTTAACACCGTTGTAAAAGTACTCAGCAAATTTATTCGGTAATTGGTTCCTATCCTGTAAAGGCATTGCTTTTGATACAATATCGTCTACACTAGGTATTTTTCCTTTCTCAATACACCATTTAGAGCGGCCCAAACTTCTTTAGGTTTTCTACTATCAAAAGTAAATTTTGTTTATAATAATTGTCCTTTTCTTTCTTTATTCTTAAATTTAGCCAATTTCTATATTTCTTGTAAACTATTCTATCAGCTTCATTCCTAGACAGCTTCCAAACGTTAAATAATCTATCTCTATTTTTAACACACCTGAATAATGCATCAGACATCCAACACTTTTAAATTCTCCTCTATTACCGCATATATTTTTTTCTTTTTGTACTCATAGCTTTTGCTATATATATTCTTAAATATATTTACAATTCTATTATACAAAATCTCCGGATCTTGTATATTGCATATTCCTTTTAGATCACAATTCTGTAATGCACTTTTGATGTACTTTTCATTAATAGTTAACCTTATATTAGTCTGGTTTAAAATATTTTTATTGGTGAATATTTTCATCGCAATCATATAATGGTCCGAAATTTTATTTTAATTACTACAGAGAAAATTTTTCGTATATACCTCTAACAAAAAGTGATCTATACAAGAAGACACAAGGATTCCATTATAAAATGTTCTCTTGTATAATACTTGATACATCTATAAAATCCATGTGAACTTAGCATTGCCTCATATTTGTTACTTATCGGGTTTAAATCAGCTAAATTTATATTAGTATCCCCGCAAGAATGATTTCTTTATAACTACTACTATTTTTATTTGATCTTTAACTCTTTAATAAAATTGTGTACATTGCTACTTGGGGGCCTGTAAATGAATATTAATTTATAGCATTGATTATTTTCAAAAGTTAGAGTTCCTTCAACGTTTTCGTATGTTATTGTGTTATACTGGTTTTCTTGAAATATGAAAGTTTTCCTTATATATAAAATTATTCCACCACCTCTCACGTTTGAACGTAACTTTGAATAATAATTATAACCTTCAATATTGTAAATTGCAATATCCTCCTGATGTATCAAAACTTCAACTAAAACAATAATATCAAAATGTGTTTTGGATAGATAAACTAGCAATTCGTCAAAATGACTTTTGATACCATTAATGTTAAGACAAATAAATGATAGATTTATATGGTTGTTATCATAAATACTTGCAAGTGTCTTTAACTCAATATTCCATTCTGATATGCTATTTAACGACTGATATTGAACACAGTTGTTTTCATAATATTGTTCGTTTATCATTGTTAAAATTAAATAATTATTCCCACTTATCAACTTAAACTATTTTAAATACTTATTTCTAATAAAGCATGTTTCAACGTCAATCTAGTTTACACAAATCGTTTATGTTATCTATTCTTACCACTCGTGGCATATCACTTGATTTCCTTGCAAGTATTTTCCCATATTTTACCCAACAATATTTCCAACCTACTTCTCTCGCACGTGCTTTTGTTTGCCATAACAAATTCTTAGTATACGGAGTTAAATTTTCACTAATAAATAATGGTTTATCGCTTTTGTTGTTTAAAACTTGATCATTGTTTACAACTACTTTCCTCATAGTTAAGATTTTGTCTCTAATCATCTGTGACGTACATCTTACTATTACTGCTGGTACACTGTCATGTTTTCGTTTCGGAAGGCGATGTGCTACTTCAATTTCTGTATTAGACACTTTTACACCAACACATTCCGTTAATTTTTGACTACAGCCTTTAAGCTCTCTTCGTTTTCGGCATGAGTTACCTCGAGCCCATGAATTTCGAAATTAACGTTTCTACTTTTTGTTCTAATACATTGACCCGCATCTCAAGTTCAATTATTTTCTGCGCCTTCTCTTTGTTTTCGGCTACTAATGTAGCAACACTCTTTGACAATTCCTTATTGACCTTTTAGGGACATCATTTCCTCTTTAATTCGTCATATAAATTAGACAAGCCTTTGACATCATTTAAAATATCATTCATTACCTGCTGATTATCGTCCAACCTTTTAGTAATCTTTCGAAACATATCTTTCACAGATTCTTCTTCTACTACTGGTTGTGCTGTTACCTGCTGCGATTTTACCTGCGAATCTTTACCTCTACAATTTCTGCATTTCCAAGTTTCACGGCTTGATGCTGACATTCTTTCGAATGTAGCTTCAGCAACACCAGAGCAGGCAAAGTGCAAACCTCCTTCGCAAGCATTACAGGTAATGTAACTTCCATCTTTTGGCAGCAGTTCCAAACATTTCACATAATAATAATAATAATAATAATAATAATAATAATAATAATAATAATAATAATAAAATAATAATAATACCTTTTTTTAAAATAATATCACAAGTAAACCCAAGTCCAAAGAATATAAACATATAAATACGCATTATAAAAAAAAGTGTTTACTATATATTAGTAACAACTTAAGCATTATTTGAACACATTACTTTGAAAAATCACATGGAGTTAGTTCAAATAGTAGCTATTAACCTACTCTTGCTCAACCAATAAATCTATGAAGTAAAATAGATTTCACGCACCTATACTAACACTAGAACTAAAACTAAACTATATTCTGTAATGCATGCTAAAGTATACTTATAAACAAAAATTAAATTAAAAAAAAATAGATCAACAAATAAGTTTATTCGTTTGTTGGTTTACATGAGCTGTCCCTCCAATAATAATTTGTGATAGTGCCACTTAAATGTCGTCAAACTGGTATTCCGAAGGTTCGACTGAATGGCGATATAAATATGTGAGATGTGATACGTGAAACTTATTTCAAATAAAACAGTGTTTCAGAGGTAAGGAAATAGACTGTATTTTAGGGGTGAGAGGTAGAGGTGTAAACATTGATAATAATATGCACGATAAAAAGTCACTCACCAAAACTGTTGTACTGAAGTTTTATATATTGTGATGCACTACTGGAACGTTATATGGTACTGTTTTTGTAGTAGCACTAAACTCTGTCTATGAATAGCACTAACCCGAAATTCACAAAAATGGATAGAGGAGGAGTAGGAGGAAAATAAGCAGGATATGCAAGGATATTCATATGCAACGTAATTGTGAGAGTGATCGCGAACGCCTACAGAACTACTAAATACGATAACCGAGCGATATGATCGGACAACTTCGTAAATGTGCGCGCTGAATATGGGAGCAGCGCGAACATTTCGCTCACCTATAATTAAAGAATTTTAAGAACGCGGAAACAGGGGTATTTAAACAACATAAAGGGGAATAATAATAGTTATGCATTTCCTCTCAACTAAGGGAACGGTTATCTCGCCGTTTATTGGGTTCACAAAAGGGAGCGGAAAAACAGTAAAAATTAAACTAAATGAAACAAATAAAAAAAAAGTAAAAATTAACTTGAATTAATGATGGAGAAAAGAGAGAAGTTTATTTACAGGACGAATAAAATCACCGGTGGTGGTCTTAATCGAAGCCACGCGAACGATTCCGTTACGGTCTGGAAATAATTTGGTAACCTGGACAAGAGACTAAGCTGAAGGGCTGGTGTTGATTCCTGTAATATAAACTAAGTTACCAATTGTTAAATCATTTGCAGGACGATTCCATTTGTTTCGCTGAATAAGGGTATATATATATATATATATATATATATATATATATATATATATATATACTCTTTAGACCAGAGTCGCCAAAATAACTGAGTAAACTAGTAAAGATGGTGCCACCGAGAACGCAGGTAAAGAGATTCATCAAATGTAACTTCGGGAAGACTTAAAATTGAACCGCCAATCAAAAAGTGTCTTGAAGTAAGGTAGTCGATATCGTCGTTCGGATCAGAAGAAAGGAGGCATAAAGGTCGACTCTTCAGAACAGCTTCTATACGAGTAACATTGTAGTAAGTTGTTCAAAACTTTGAGGCTGCCTTTCGAGAGTAAGTGTTAAGAGTAGTTTAGCTGATTTTACACCAGACTCCCTAATGTCACCAAAATGTGGGGCTTAAAGAGGGTTAAAAATCCATCAAACTTGACGCGAGGCAAGGGCAGACAACAAATCGTCAAGATGGTCCCTTCAAAACCAAGAGCGTTCTTCAATTACACCTGATGCGCCTAGGAAGTTTCTGCCACCATCAGAATAAACAGAGTGAGGTAGACCGCGACAAGAAACGAATCGGGTAAAACATGCCATAAATGCATCAGTGGAAAGCTCTAATACAGTCTCTAAATGAACGGCTTTAGTTGATAGACAAACATAAATACATAAGTAACTTTTGAAAATAAGTGCAGTCCGATGAGTGGAAGACTTCAGAGGGAAGGGGCCTGCAAAATCAACACCAACATGAGTAAATGTACGGGTAAATCAGCCATAATAGGTTGATGAGGTTTAGCGCTTCAACAAAAGCAAGGTGAACATTTATGATTACGGAGCCTTACTAAAGATCTAGCGCCAATGAACCAATATTGTCTAGAAATGAGAGTTAGTGTAGTAGAGGAGCCAAAATGTATCGATAAAACGTGATAACGATCATATATGAGATGACATAAATGAGCCGACTTGGGTAATAACAAACGGTGTTTACTTTTATAAGACAGCAAGGAATGCCAAAGGCGACCGCCCATCCTAACGAGGCAATGGGGGGTCTAGAAACGGAGATAGCTTACGCATGTGACGTGGTAGAAGTTGACCATTTTCTAATAATAATCTGTAGGAACACTGTGGCACGATAAAAACCCTTAACCACAAAAAATATTTCAAATACTAGATACGAATTTCGACCACTATATGGTCATCATTAGTAGGAATTTTAAATAATAATTAGCTGTTTTTCCGGAACACTTCATAGGATATTCTCCTCACCACTTAGACTGAAGTGAACTTTCCAACATACAATTTACTAGAATGTTGCTTTAAACACTATCAAGGATATTCTCCTCACCCGCAGGCTGGTGTTGTGTTCTTTACAACAAACAAGTGAATTGTGAAGTTATAACCAAAATCTACTTAATTTATACTAATTCTAAATCTGTTGAAGCGGAACCAAATTAATCTTGTTTTCTCATTGGTTGTTGACCAATAGGGAAAGCAAGGCAAATGGTTCTATGGGCCCTTTATCAGTGTTTAAGAGGGGTCCCTTATGTTTAACAATCTTAATTGATTCATAGGCATTTAAGAAGGAAAACGTTGGTACCGTTTTTAACAATTTAATATTTTTTAGTTTAACGGGGTGGCTGGTTTCAAAAATATGTTTGGCGACCTGAAACCTTTCGTATTTACCATATTTGAAGTGAGCAATGTGCTCTTTAAATCATGTTATATTTCTTTTGGTCTGACCAATATATTTTTGAAAACACCCTGGTCCTAAACAACTAATTTCATAAATCCCCGACTTTTGCAATTTTTCCACCTTGACTTTTGGATTACTTAACAAATCTTTAAATTTATTAGTATTACTAAAAGCAATTTTAAATTTAATCTGTTTGAATAATTTAGAAAGTGTAAAAATAGAATTAAAATCCGTAAATCAACGACTTTGCAATCGACCACATCTAAAGATAATGTTAAATATGTTAAAATTCCGTTTCACAAAACCACAAAGGGTCTTGATAAAATATTCAAACAGATTAATTTCAAAATTGCTTTCAGTAATACTAATAAAATTAAAGATTTGCTAAGTAATCCAAAAGACAAGGTGGAAAAATTGCAAAAGTCAGGGATTTATGAAATTTGTTGTTTAGGACCAGGATGTTTTCAAAAATATATTGGTCAGACTAAGAGGAATATAGCAAAAGGAGCACATTGCTCACTTCAAATATGGTAAATACGAAAAGTTTCAGGTCGCCAAACATATTTTTGAAACCAGCCACCCCGTTAAACTAGAAAATGTTAAATCGTTAAAAGCGATACCAACGTTTTCTTTCTTAAATGCCTATGAATTAATTAAAATTGTTAAACATAAAGGACCTCTCTTAAACACTGATGAAAGGTCCAAAAGCCATCTGCCTTGCTTTCTCTATTGGTCAACAACCAATGAGAAAGCAAGATTAATTTGGTTCCGCTTCAGCAGATTTAGAATTAGTATAAGTCAAGTAGATTTTAGTTATAACGTCACAATTCACTTGGTTGGTAAAAATATCTAGAGTGGGTCCCATGCAAAACCCAAAGTTTTAATACCACTAACATTAGCAAAGAAGAATAATGTGGTTTCTAAATCAATTTTCTCAAAACTTTTTAGAACTTCAGTTGAGTTACTGGACTAAATTGCTCGAGCGATAAGTGGTTTTTTAATTCAGTTTGGAGTTGTTTGGCGTCGTCAATAGAATCTGCACAAGAAATTATATTGTCAAAATATGTATTATTTAATAGGGTACGGGATACCACAGGGTAAGAGGACCCTTCATATGTAACTAACTGCTGGAGAACACGCTGCGCAACGAAAGACGAGGATGAAAAACCATAAGTGAAGGTTTTGAGTTCATACTCGCGCACAGAGGTCTCGGAAGGACGCCAAAATATGTGCTGAAATTTGCAATCCCTTTGATCTACCAAAATTTGGCGCTACATTATACAAATATCAGCACAAACTGCAACAGCGTGTGAACGAAATGCGAATATTATTTCAGTTCGTCCTTTTTACAATTTAGGGCCCGCATAGAAACGTTCATTCAAGGAGACCCCAGAATCGTCAGGGGCGGATCCGTTAAATACAACACGGAGTTTAGTTGTGCTGCTTGTAAGTTTGTGAAGCACATGATGAGGTAACACATATGGTGAGGAAGTTTTAGCAATATTCATGTCTTAAAGAAAATATTCTAAGCTGTTTTTCTTATCAAGATTGCGGTTCAAACGGGATTCTAAATTGAGATAGCTTTTAAAAACTACATGACGATTGCTTCCGAGAGAGGTAGCATTTTGAATAAATGGTAGTGAAATTATACAACAACCTATTTCATCGTGCTTAACGGTGTCTAGAAAATGTTGGTCGCAATAAACATTGTCAGGACTAGGATTTAGGGAACGTTGAATTTCTTCAATTTCCTAAAATTTGCGTAATTCCTGATCTAAATTTAAAGAAGTGGTAAATAGCGAAGTACGAAAGCAAATATTTTCAATAGACGGAACTTGAGCCATGAGCACATCGCCGAAATTGGTGGAGACTGCAAGAAGTTTTCCAGGAATAATATGGCAATTATTACTAAATAATGGCACATATCTGCGCCTAATAAAACATCTACTGCTGCAGATCGATGGAAATCACAATCAGCTAGGGCTAAATTACGAAATTTGTCATAAATTGATTGAGGTACGGAACAACCTGGAATATTTCCAGTAATTCTTGGAAACTCAAGGCTTGACAATGAAGTTGCGCATGAAAATGTTTAGAATAAATTACGCAGTGTACCAAACCTTTAAAAGCTGATGAGAACATTAGAAAGACCTGAAATTTATCTGGAATCCCGACTACGTTGAAGACATAATCTTTCCGCACATAAAACCGATATTGCATTTATTTGAGATGCGGTGTCTGACACAACGTGAGAGTAGTTGGTTTCCATGGGCGTCTAATATTTTAACTTATAGGGTACCCAATAGTATCACATGGTTACCGAGAGTATGAAAAACATTATATGTAGATACACGACTTCTTGAGAGTTTGCTACTTCAGGAGCCTTAACGATTGTGGTTTGGTGTGATTGAGTTGTGACATTTTTATTATGAGGTTTATGTAGTAAAGAACGATGGCAACTAGAGAAACACGTGTTACATTTGCCTTGAGATTTACATGCTCGAGTATGATTTCCCAAGCACTTTACACAACGAAATAATTTCTTAATAATTAAATAACGTTCGTCGACACTTGTATTTTTGAAAGAGGTGCAGTCGTATATTTTGTGATTCTCATTACAATGGGAACAAGAATTATTGGTGTAGTCTGTAACTGGAGCGTTAGAGTTTTTAATCAAAAAGGATTTGTGCGGATTCGACTGGAAACGAGAAACTAAAGTTTCAATTTTTTCTGTTTTTAAATCAGAATGAAGTTCTAGCGTTTGGCTTTGCAACGTTAAAAGACAATTTAGAGCATGCAGGAATTTCAGATCCAACCTGCATATCGAACGCATTTTGGGTTTTAAAATCCAAATTGTGATAACTGAGCGAAAATAATAGTAAATAACCATGTCGTCAACTTTTGAGATAGTTTTCAACGTACTCACTGCACTGCAATGGAGGTTTATAAAGTAAGCGAGAGAACCGGTATGCTCATATTGCAAAATTTGATTTAAGTAGTAGCTGATAAGCTTGCGAGGTGAGTTATAACGGGTTTCTAGCTTGGTTGTATAAATTACGTTCGAGAGAAAGATCGGCTATAAGAACCAGGGCTTCACCCTTCACATAGGAGCGGAGGTACAAATATTTGCGAGCAACAGGTACAGTTTCATTAGTATGAACCAAAGTACGATGGAGGGTTTTGAATGGAACCCGGTCTTCTATGCACCTTGAAAATGAAGTGATATCCAGGGGTTTTAAATAATGCCGGGTCGGCTGTGGCACCAGCTTGCTTCCGTGTAAATTTTCCTTTTATTTCAATATAACCGGTGCGAATAACATCAATCACATCGTTGAATAAAGATTAAAAATCTCGAACCTTTTCTTTAGGTGCTTTAACCTTAAAGTTGAATTTTGAAGCTTATCAAATTTAGTTTCGATGGCCTCTACCTGTTGCAATTTTGCTTGAAAAGCGGACAAACGCGCTAATGTAGCAGATTTAGCAAATTTTGCTACTGAGGTGGCTGCGAGTACAAATTTTGCAATTTGCTTTCTAATAATAAAGCGATTTCGGCCATAATAATATAGCGTGTGTTTATAAACAAACTGAAAGTGACGGTTTGTTTATTTTATAATCTGTACCTTGTGATAATTATTATGGTAGTATAAATTGAAGGTGAACAAAGCGATAAATCAATCAGCATATATTCCGTTTTGAACTGATAGCAATGTCCATCAATTTGTTGAATAGAAATTTGAGGTTTTGATATTTTATTATAATTAATTTAAAGTATTGTTGTGCAATCAGAACCAATTTACCGTTTTATAAAATATTTACCTTTATTCACCTCAGGAAAATCAACTTTCAAACTGGAATTTTTCTTTTTACTTAACTAAAGCAATCTCGACGCTTGATTATTTCAGCATAATAACAATGCTTTCTATTTTATTTGCATGGAACCCCGAAATAATTTCTTCAATAATTCAGGTTTACGGAATATAATGATCTCTTCGGCTGCAATTATTTTTATATTTATGATGCTATAGCACGCTCCACTTGAGGACAAACAGATCTATTGAAAGTTCTTTCATTTACATATTGACAACATGGAAGTAACTTTTCAATCACTTGGGCGTTAACTTATGTCACAGTTCATTATCGTATTGTATGTCTATTTACCTACAAATATACATTCTAGTTACAATTTCATTGTAATTCAGTATTGTTCGATTGGGAACCTTATTTATATATTCACTATCTTTTACTTTTGATCCTTTTGGCAGCATACTTTCACCAGATTACCGCCTTCGTCATACAAAATTTTAACTAGTTAAACTTTTACAATTGTCTATGCAGCACGTAATTTTTTATTTTATGGAATTCTACCCCTTCAATAAGGTTGGCTTTACATCTTTATGTTTAGGAAAAATATTAAAAGCGAGACACATTCTACCAGAGCTTTTCACAATACTTTCGGGTTGTGTGGAATGCAAAAACTAACATATCTAGTAAAAAAGAAAATAAAAAGAGTAAATTACGGATTTGTACAAAGAAATTGTACAATTTCTAAAGAATAATAGGATTAAAGAAAATGTTGCATGTAGCTACTGAAAGAATTAACAGTTTTTATATAATATACTTCCAAAATAGATTTTACAAAACAGTAAACAGTACCAAAGTCCTTGTGACAGTCAATTTTGGCAAATCACGCTTTCGTAAGTTTTAAGATTTGAACAATTATAATTTATGCATCTTAATGACAAGAAAATTTATTTGATTTTATTAGTTTAGTGGGCGCTGCCTTAGATTCGTTTAAAAATTGGATAATCGTAGTGGCTTTATTACGAATGTCAAAGAGGTATTTTGATTTCCTAAATTTTAAGATAGGTGGTATTCTTAACAGTAGCGACCTATTTTCTAGATAAGCTTTTGAGTGTAATTTAAATGGTTGTAAGGCATGCTCGTATTCAGATTGTAGGTTTGTATGTAAATTTGTCATTTAGAGTTTAAGGAGGGCTTACGAAATAAGGTAGTATTTAGTGGGGGGGCAGACTCGTCCCGAAATTCGTCGATAAATCCATGACAAAATTTTTTAAATAAATTACAACTTGCTGCTAAAATATTCAATAAGTATACAGGCTTTTATTTCAGAATTATTGAAATTTTACAGTTAATAAAGCATTTGTAAATCATACATCGTAGTTAAGTATGATTTGTTTGCAAAGCCTTTCAGAGAAAATGCGAGGTTTTGGAAAACTAATATTCTAGAGACACTTAAAATAGAATATGTGCAAGAAAATAAAATCAGTGGGGTTTAATATTCTTCTGATCATTACACTAAATTATTTTATAGAAGCTTTGTGCGCTAATTATTTCAAAATAGTGTAAAATAAGCGCCATTAGATAATTAATGGTGAATATTGCTAGTCCATCTTGTCGCATACACAACAAACGTGGTATCAGTCAAACATATAATAAATATTAAAATATCATTACCAATGAGTCATGAAAATCATGTTAACTGGTCAGTTGGTGGATGATAGATATTTTAAATATAGTATACTTCATTCTTAAAAAACATTTTACTATAGTGTTCTTTATTCAATGCTTTTACTTAAATCTTCAAGAGTTTTAAAATAACATATTATCTGAATAGATTTGTCAACTACATTCAAAACCAATTATTCAATTTCAAGAAGACTATGTAGGGTTAATTTCAGTTTAATAGTCGTTTCCTTTTCAAATTTGTCATTTATGATCTATGGTGTGTTATTGAAGTTTTATATACATTTCAAGTTCTGGATATTTAGGTAAAATATTCTGATTTAACTATTGTTACTAAATTTTTAAGAAAATGGTTTTTAGTCACGATATTCAAAGAGCAAAATGCTTTTTTTACTTTAAAAGCGCAGCACAAAAGAACCGAGGGTTATTTATCATTTTAGTTATCGTGACTGAGAGTACCAGTAGACCTTAAGTACTGCCAGAACTGTCAAACTGTTGTATTGGTATCGTGCATAATGGAATAATTAAGGCTTTTGGTCTTAAAACTCAATGACAGGTTTATACTTTATATTAAAGTTCCAAGTATTTCAAAACTACAAATTAATTAAGGCATAAAGTATGCTCTTTTTGGTTTCCTTACAAATATTTCTTATTTTTGGTTGATTATTTCAGATTCAGTTTACCTTCAATAGATTAGAGCAGCGCCATAAAATATGAATAAATGACATACAGCTAGGCTATCTGATTTTAATTTTAAAAAGTCAAAAAACGATCCGTCTGATCAAGGCTAAGATAGGGCAGGACCCTCTCAGTCAGTTATGCACAGTTAGAAAATTTGGAATCTGGTGTAAAAGAAATTACTGTTGTTAGTATTTTTTCTTGCTAGGCGAATAACAATTTGGATATAGGATATTACACAAATGACCGCAAAATTGACAATTATTAAAACATAAACTTCTTGTTTGTCCCTGACCCCAAAGGATAACTATTTGTTTCTTGTGGATGAAAACGATAAGAAATACATTTTAGGCTGGTTCTTAGTTTCTAAGTAACGCACACTTTCAGGAAATAGAAATTTAATCTTCCAAAAGCAATGGTTGGATAGATTTCCCAGGTTAACCTATGTAGGTCTGCATGGTTATAGAGCGCTTTGTAAATACTATTGGCTTGTTTTAAGTGAATTTGAGGGTAAAGGCCAGACACAGAAAGCACTTGAAAAAATTATCGAAATGGCAGGTTTTGGAGTTTTTTCGGGAGCTACGCAATATTTAAAGAGCATAACCCCGGGAAAGTTCGTCGTCGGTATTTGTATTTCTGACTATACATTTTCATACACAATAACCTCTTGCAAGCAGTGGAATGCGACTTGTTTGCCGCGGTTGGCTATATTGAGGACATAAGAAACTTTTATCCATTTTGCGCAACAATTGGTTACTGGCTACACAAACTTGTGGCCAATATTATTAGTAGGGCCAGTTAACCTTAATTTTCCCCCGTATACCATCTATAAAATTTGGGTCTAAAAGACCAGCCGTATTCGCTATTAGTTTTAGGGACGTGGAGGATGAATTACACCATTTGATGGTACTTAAAGTTATGTTGTTGAAAAATAGATTTTAGACTTTGAAAATTTTGTGCCCCTACTCGTATGAAGTGATCACACATTTATATTTACTTAAAAATCGCAAACTAGTATAGCAAAACTCTTTATTTAAAGCGAAAATAATATCAATTCAGGGATGTCGTTGAAGGCTGTGCTAACAAATTAATTTTCCTCTAACATTAACAGTGCCGAGTTACACAAGTGTCTATTAGAATGAAAAATGCGACGTGAACAAACCGTTCACGAATATTTTCTAACGATGAAAGAAATTGCCAGTCGAGGTTTTATAGTAGAAGGAGCTTTAATTTAATACGTTATAGACGGAATACGCAATGAGCATTTTAAGAAACTCGTTTTGTACGGTACAGGATACATTAGTGACTTCAAATTAAAATAAAAAATCTACATTGATGTTAAAATGCAGAGTCCGAAATTTTCCAAAACACTGATCTGCATTCGGTCTCAGAAACTCAGAATCACTCCAATCAAAATAGTTGTGCAGCCTACGGCCCGAGTAACACGTTTTAAAAATCAAATATTAAGTGTTATAATTGAGGGAGGTCAGGACATAAATCCGCAGCATGCAGAAATAAGGCAAACGGCTCATAGGGTTTCAGGTGTAACGAATTTCGTCACAAAGGAGTATATTGCCTAAAGAAATCCCAAAATTCTAAAAATGATCACCGTAGCACAACGAATATCAGAACAAATGACGTACACGAAATCAGTAAACAACATAAAAATCACATAGATAAAATTATACACCTTAATAACGCCGAACTATAAACCCTTATAGACACCGGCATCCAAATAAATTTAATCGGACAAAATTTCCACAAGTCTATAAAATTTTCAGCACTGCCGGAGCAAACCATACTATCCAGATTTGGGAAGTCTCAAGTCACCATCAAAGGGCGTTTTCTGTGCTCCGTAAATATTGATGGCCAACTGTTACT
This sequence comes from Platerodrilus igneus, assembly GCA_036346225.1. Lineage (NCBI taxonomy): Eukaryota > Metazoa > Arthropoda > Insecta > Coleoptera > Lycidae > Platerodrilus > Platerodrilus igneus. The sequence goes on along the minus strand of JARFIW010001513.1, from coordinate 2,994,657 downwards.
ACAAACTTTTACGTAGTACCATAAGATACTGTGTATTATAAAGCTATTATAGGCAACGAATTATATAAAAACACACACATAAACACACACACACACACACATAAACACACACACACACACACACATAAACACACAAAACACCTCTTATGCACTGTGCAAACACAAAACACCATTCACACACTTACATTGCCTTTTCAACATCTGGATTTCCGGCTGCCGATGGTCCAGACTGATAAGGCAACATCCGTCAAGCGTTCCTCTTTGACGATTGGGATATCTGGCTTCTGATGGTTCTGGTCCTAAAGGGGGAACGTAACACGGATACCAACATCACACACAACACACATACACACAACTCTCTCTCTCTCACACACACACACACACACGCACGCACACAAACATACACACCTAAACACACGCTTCCATTGCCTTTTCAACATCTGGATTTCCGGCTGCCGATGGTCCGGACTGACAAGGCAATGTCCGTTGTGAGTTCTTCCTTGACGACTGAGATATCCGACTGCCGATGGTCCTGGTCCTAGAGGGGGAACGTAACACGGACCAACATTACACACAACACACATACACCCCCCCCACATACACACATAACGGTTACTTTCTGTGGGGAAGCCAGGTCTGCTTAAATTTCAGGTAGCAGACTACTGAAACGTTGGAACAAATAAATAAATAAATATAGATCCAAGTCAAGAGTTGATAATAAATAAAAACGGAATTAAATAATAAAGCCAGATGATTAATGCGTCGTGATGAAAATGGATATATTCGATTATAACATGCCGCATCGGTATCCTACAAATGAAGCTATCGTTTTTGCTTGACAGGAACAAACCACAAAATTAAATCAAGCGATGTAGAATTAAACGTAGTTGTAAAAGACGAGGAACCAATTTATCACCACCCACGACGTTTTCCATATGTGAAACGAAAAGTGGTTAGTAATCAAGTAGAACAATGGCTTAAAAAAATATAATAGTATCCTGCACGTCAAAGTAGTCAAATCAGATAGGAGTAGCCAAAATGAACGGGTACCGCGAGTTTGTATTGACTATCGCAAAATTAATAAAGTCATTGCCGAAGATTGATTCCTGTTGCCAGTAATAGAAAACCAACTCAATAAGTTACAAAATGTTAAGGAATTTTCGACTTTAAATTAATCAAATGGATTTTTCATATATGAGGGTTTTCCAAAAGTGCAACAATACGTTTTTTATTACAGATTCGGGTCACTACCAATTTAAAAGAGCTGTTTGGACACTGTAAGTCGCCTGCCATTTTTAAAAATATAATTTAAGCTTCCGACAATAAAGAAAATAATGTGACCCTTTTACACTATATGGTCGAATCATTTCAAGCTTTGGTGAAAAAGAAGAAATGCAAAAGCTTTGATTGGTGTTAAAAATGCGTAGAAATTATGTCCTACAAATTGACAATCAAAAATGTAACTTCTTAAAACGACGCACTGAACTTTTGGGGCACATAATCGAAAAAGGTAACCTATTTTCATCTGAAACTAAAACGCGAGTTGTTACTAATTTTGCTGCTCCGAAATGATTTAAGCATCTCCATAGCTTTATTGATCTCACAAACTACTTCGGAATATTTTTTAAAACCATTCTTTTATCGCTGAACTGCTGAAAAGAAACGAACAGTTTAAAATCAGCGATAAAAGGATGAACGCATTTACAAGTGTAATAATATCTTGACCATGAAACCAGTTATATCAATGTACTGCGTATTCACCAGGTCACCCGAACATAGGTATTTAATATAGAAAATCAGACATATGTGATTTTCTGCTTCCTAGATTATTCTACAAAACAATCCTTCAAATAAATGTTCTAGGACACATTTTATTACATCCAAATCAATTACCAAAATTTTTTTTGGAATCTTTCTACCGTCAGGAATTATGTCTAAAGTTGTTAAAACTTGACTGAAAAATTGTAGTGGTCATAGAGTTCGAACAAAGAATGAAACCAATGCTAAACGTATGTTACAATAATTTCTGTTAGTTATCGTGCCGGTGTCAACAACCAAGAATTTAAATGTTGAACCCGTACCTGATTGTTATGTCTTGTTAACCTGGTTCTTGAGGAACATGTATTTACAGGGGTTTGGGGTTAAGCAGGTAAAAATGCAGAAAGCAGTAACCATCCTAAAGCCATGCGAAGCGGTCGTATTTTGCCACCGATGGCTCCCGCTTTATTCGGTTACATATAATTAATCAATTAGTTATGTTAATGTATATTCGATATAACGATACAGTCCACTTTTTTTACATTATTATTATGAATAAATAAGTTCTAAGTTCGTAATTTATAACTTGTTATTCGCCAACACCAGCAATCACGATTACAACCGTTTGTAACGTGTGACACATTCTCCATGGTCATTCAAAGCACGGATCTATAAGGATCAGTTTCTGCAAGCAGCATATGGTGGTTGAACCCTAAGGCTTCAAAGGGAATTCGCAGGTATCGTACCGCATGTTCATCAAGCGAGCTACAGGAGCCAACACTGTACCGTTATTCATCACAAGACAAATTCGAAGAAGTTTCCTTTACTCAGCGAGCATCATACAAAAGGTAATTAATACCTCAGATTATTTCTTGTTCTTGTTTGTTTATTCCTATACTCTTACAATATGTCCGAAATTCCTCAGTACATTCAAGACAGTTGTAAAACTCTCAAAAATAAGCGGGCGTTATTGAAACGGAATTTAACAATTTTAGAAAGACATATTGCCGGTTTTAATAATACTCCAGAAGATCGCGACAAAATTAACAGACAATTTGAAACGTGTAAAAGAAACCTAGATAATTACAAACTTTTTCTTGAAGAAAATTACAATGAGGATTACGACGATGTGTATGAAGAATATTTTATTGAAAATAATCTCGCACAGTTATATTCAAAACTAAAAATAGACGTACAAAGCTTGTCCTTGCAAGCAACCCCACTGACCGAAGGTTCATTACCCCAAACGCAAGCCCACGTTAAATTGCCGTCAATATGCATTGGGAATTTCAGTGGCAGGTACTCCGATTATTTACCCTTTCGGGATCAATTCTATTCTTTAATAGATGCTAACCCATCTATCCCTAAGATTCAAAAGTTGCAGTACTTGATCTCCGCTACCACTGGGGATGCATATAATGTATTAAAGTATTTAGAAATTAAGGAATCCAATTACGAAGTCGCGCTAGATTTGTTGCGAGATAGATTTGAAAATAAACGCATTATACTTAAATCTCATTTAAAGGCTTTGTTTGATTTTCCAAATATAACAAAGGATTCACACAATACGATTCGAAAATTGTTAGATGTTTTTACACAACACCTTCGCGCTTTAGCGTCCCTTGGCAGACCGGTTGAACAATGGGATGATATCATCTCTTATTTGATGATATCGAAACTCCCGCAAAATGTTAAGTGTGAATGGGAAGAGAAGTTACAAACATCTGTCACGCCCTCTTTAAACGAGTTAAAAACATTTTTGAGTAACAAATGCCACGCTTTAGAATTTAGCTCATTTAAAGAAGGTAATATAAAAGGTAAAGAAATTATGCAAGATCGCAAAGCGTCATCACACGCCACGTTTGAAAGGAAATCCAAACCTTGTATTTATTGTCAAAACAACCACTTGGTTTACCAGTGTCAACAATTTCTGAAATTAAAAGCGAATGAAAGAATCAAGGCTATTCAGTTCAAAAAACGCGTGTTTTAACTGTATGCGGCTAGGACACGTGATGGAAAATTGTAGAGCGTCTAATTGCAAACACTGCAATAAAAGGCATCATTCACTACTGCACGTGGAAATGCAAGCTGCAGATGCTAATCAAGAAAGCGCTGCGAGTTGTGTTTCTAATTACAATCGACCAGCAGCCGTGCTGTTGTCTACCTGTCTGGTGTATATTTTAGATTATTGGGGAAATCCTCATGAAATAAGATTACTACTTGACTCAGGGTCGCAAATGAATTTAATTACTCAAAAACTAGTTAAGGCTCTAGCGTTACCTACCAATGACAATCAATTAGCGATAACTGGTATCAATAACAAAAATATTGTTGTAAACAGCTCCGTGAGTGCGACAATAAAATCGCGACATAACGACTTTGAAAACGAGTTGGTTTTCTATATCTTAGAAAATATTACGAAACGGTTGCCTGCTTAATTGTTTGATCCGCCCGTTATTCATATACTGATAAATGTGATCCCGCGTTCTTCAAATCTGAATCAATTGACGCCTTAATTGGGGCCGAATTATTCTATAAATTACTATACGTTGAACAAATACAATCTAATCAACCCGAAATAATCTTTCAGAAAAGCTTGTTTGGATGGCTAGTTTCTGGAAAAATTGATACGCCTTTAAGAGGTCCCGCTAGTTGTAATTTGTCAGTGATAGAAGAATTGGATAATTCTATTAAGCAGTTTTGGGAGGTTGAGCAGAACGGCGCCAGTGAAAGGATATTTTCCTCTGAAGAGCAAGATTGTGAAATACATTTCAAACAAAGCTTTCGCCGTGATACTAAAGGGCGTTTTATAGTGTTTTTACCGTGGAAGGGCGACCCATTATTACTAGGCGAATCATATGATTGCGCTAAACGTAGACTATATGCTATTGAGAAAAAATTAACAAGAGATCCTTGTCTCAAACAAAATTATGACACCTTTATGTCAGAATACTTAGAAATGAATCATATGAAGCGAGTAACCGATTCTGTGGAATCAATAAATTTTGGTTATTATTTATCGCATAACGCAGTGATAAAAAATGATAGCTTAACTACAAAGGTACGGGTAGTTTTCGATGCGTCGTCGAAAATCTCTTCGGGCAAATCTCTTAACGGCCTTTCAATGACAGGATCAAGCATTCAAAATGACTTATTCTCAATTTTATTGCGATTTCGTACGCATCCGTATGTTATCACGAGCGATATAGCTAAAATGTATCGCCAGGTGCAAATTAGTGAAAACGACAAAAGGTTCCAAAGGATTTTGTGGAGATTTGACAAAAACAAACCGGTCGATATTTTCGAATTACAGACAGTCACTTACGACACTTGTTCTGCGACCTTCTTAGCAACACGGTGCTTGCTAGAAATTGCTGACGAAGTTCAACAAACTGAACCAAACATTGTGCAAATAATTTCTAATGATTTCTATATGGACGACTTACTCACAGGGGCGAATAACCTAAGTGAGTTAAGGGAAATACAAAATCGACTATTTGAGTTGTTTAAAAATTATGGATTTGCGCTCCGGAAATGGGCATCGAACGATAGTACGGTACTGTCAGATTTATTACATACTTCGGATAGAAATTTCGTTTTACACTTTGAACACGAAGAACACTTGAAAACTTTAGGTGTATTTTGGATCCCTAACTCCGACCAGATTCAATATTACACTTCATTGCGGCCTTCCGAAAAGCGTGTAACGAAAAGGTTAATATTATCTAATATCGCAAAAATTTTTGATCTCTTAGGTCTACCAGGACCCATGATAGTTACCGCCAAACTTCTAATGCAAAGATTATGGCAATTAAATGTATCCTGGGACGAATCAGTGCCGGTAGAAATCCATTCTAAGTGGAAGGAATTTTTAAACGAATTGCATAAACTCTCAGAAATAAAAATAAATCGAAAACTAATTTATCACGTGAATGCTACTTATGAAATTCACGGGTTCTGTGATGCGAGCACGCTGGCTTATGGAGCCTGCATTTACTTTAAAGTCATTTCCATTCACGGAGAAATTACTTGTAATTTAATGTGTGCGAAATCGAGAGTAGCCCCATTAAAAACGATAACTTTGCCTAAGTTAGAACTGTGCGCCGCAGTTTTACTGGCCCAATTAACGACTCGTGTAATCGGATCCTTGCGTATTACGGTTTCAAACATATATTACTATAGCGATTCCACCATCACATTAGCATGGTTAAAATCTTGCCCTACACGGTGGAAAACATTTGTTTCGCATCGGGTAGCTCTAATTCAAAAATTGTCTGATCTCGCTAACTGGTATCACGTCACTAGCGGGGAAATCCCGCCGATCTTTTATCTCGAGGCGCGTTTCCGTCCAAACTTAGACATTCACAATTGTGGTGGTATGGCCCAGAATTTTTAGAACCTGCGATTCACGAAGAATTGCCGGAAGCAAAGGCTTTGGTGACGGTAAAGGAACATATACCAAATATGCATTGGTATGAAAATTACTCAAACGTTACACATCTCATAAGAGTTACAGCATTTATAAAACGCTTCGCTAACAATTGTAAAAACAAATGCAATAAATGGAAAGGTCCTTTATCAGTAAACGAACTTAAAAATGCGGAGTTAACATTAGCTAGGATCATACAAGAACGATATTATAACGCTGAAATTTTAGCTCTAAAACACTCTCGGGAATTACCTAAAAATAGTAAGCTTCTGTGCTTGAATCCTTTTGTAGACGAGAACGAAATCTTAAGGGTTGGAGTTCGATTAAGAAACACTGATCTTAAATTCGAAACTAAATTTCCTATTTTTATACCTGGAAATTGTCAGTTTACAAATATGCTAATCAGACGCGAACACTTATTAACTTTACATGGCGGTGTTCAGATAACTTTAGCAAAACTGCGAAATAAATACTGGCTAACAGATAGTAGGAACGTTGTACGTAAAATTGTAAGGCAGTGTATTCCCTGTTTTAAGGGGAATCCGAGAAAAACAAAGCCCATTATGGGTCAATTACCTGCTGTGCGTACTGAGGTAACGCGACCTTTTTCTAACTGTGGCATAGATTACTTTGGTCCACTTTATGTTAAGGAGGGTCACAAACGCCCAAACAGACTTGCCAAGGTTTACGGTGTAATATTTGTATGCATGTCCATCAAGGCCGTGCATATTGAAGTAGTTAGTAGCTTTACTACATAGGCCTTTTTAGCTACATTAAAACGATTTATTGCGAGAAGAGGTTGTGTTAAGAATATCTACGGCGATAATGCCACCAATTTTAAGGGTGCTAATAAAGAAATGCGCGAAATATACTCTTTCTTTTCTAACAACGTTAATAATACAATTATAGCAAACGGTTTAGCGAAATACGAAATCCAATGGCACTTTATTCCTCCGCGTGCCCCGCATTTTGGCGGGCTTTGGAAATCCGCTATAAAATCCGCTAACCGGCATTTGAATAAAATCGTTTCTAATGCTCATTTGAATTTTGAAGAAATGTGTACTGTCCTGGCACAAATCGAATCAATTTTAAATTCCCGGCCTTTGATGCCCTTAACCACCGATCCTAACGACTATTCCTTTTTAACTCCTAGTCACTTCTTGATTGGTGAACGTATGGATACCATGCTCGACTATAATCTGTTAGATGTGCCTGTCAACCGACTTACTAGATGGGAACGTATTCAACAATTCTATCAACATTTTTGGTCCCGTTGGAAACGTGAATACTTGACAAATTTGCAACGACGAAATAAATGGAATCGCCCAAAGGGCCCAACGCTACGAATTGGACAGCTTGTACTGATTTCGGAAGATAACACTTTGCGAAATCATTGGCCTGTTGGTCGTATCACTAAAATTCATCCCGGCAGGAAAAATATAATGCGTGCAGCGACAGTGCAAACCATCAAGGATACGTTTAAGAGACCTGCGGTTAAACTTTGTGTTTTACCCTTTGAACGGAATGAATAGACAGTTGATTTAATATTGACTTTAGTTTATATTGTTTATCATTATCGTGTAGTACTTATTACTTATATTTTGATTATTTTACTACTATTGAAGTTTGAAATGCACTCATTTCAAGGCCGGGGGTATGTTATGTCTTGTTAACCTGGTTCTTGAGGAGCATGTATTTACAGGGGTTTGGGGTTAAGCAGGTAAAAATGCGGAAAGCAGTAACCATCTTAAAGCCATGCGAAGCGGTCGTATTTTGCCACCGATGGCTCCCGCTTCATTCGGTTACATATAATTAATCAATTAGTTATGTTAATGTATATTCGATATAACGATACAGTCCACTTTTTTACATTATTATTATGAATAAATAAGTTCTAAGTTTGTAATTTATTACTTGTTATTCGCCAACACCAGCAGTCACGATTACAACCGTTTTAACGCGTGACACATTCTCCACTGATAATAATTAGATTAAATAATAATGCAATTATATTTCATTATTCTAGGAAAACGAACATTTTATTTTACAATACGACAATCAAAAATCATGATTATTGAAATTTATTTCAAACCAGAAATTTCAAATACACCAACTACAAATGAAAATACAGTACAACTTGCCACCTAAACACTATAGTTAATAAAAATAGCCAATTATATTAATTAGGTGCTCCTGTTTACAAAACAAAATCCCAAACTACTGTTAAATTGCGCCGCATATTAGCTAATAGCCGGATACGAATGTTAGCACCTTCTTCAGTGTCCTTTGTTTTAAAGATTGTATGTTGAAATGTATTTTGTACACATTATTTTTTAAATAACCTCAGAAACAAAAGTTTTTAAGAGACAAATCAGGTTACCGAGGTGGCCAATGTACTGGGCCACCACGTCGCATCCAGAAATTCGGAAACGACCGATTTAGGAATAATAAATTTTCGTTTGTAAACTGAGATGGGTTGCCGTTTTGTTGGAATCAAATAACGTTTTCGTTTGCAACGTTTTGAGTTGCATGCGCAATAATATCGGCTTAAGGCGCCATTATCATATTAGCTCCCAACATTCCAAGTTAAACATTGACTGCTCCTTTATATTGGAAATTATTATTTGAAACTATATGTTGGTTGTTTTCATTCCGATATTGAAAGTTTTGTTAATTTGGCTTTCCATTTATACTGAATATTGTTTCATCTTTCTTTTATTATTAGTCATATCCATAATGGCTTCTCAAAAACAATACGCTTAATTTTGCTTTTTTTTCAAATATTTTTGAATTACAAATTTAAAAGACTTAAATTTGTTGTTCTTAACTATTTTAAAAGCCGTGGTGTGATGAATCCCCCATCCAGACCTGATTTCTCTTACATCCATTCTTCAATCGTTCGCTACCGCAGCCAACACATTTATTTCCATTAAGTTTTTTGCTGCTTTTACAGGTACGGATTCAATACTTAAATTCTTGGGTTTTGCAAATTTTCCACGGAATACGAAGACAGAACCGTATAGCTCTTGATTTTGTACAATACTTTCAATTGTCAATACTGATGGAATTGATCTTTCAAGATATAAACAGGCAAACTGATTTTTTCACTGACCGTGTAATTACTGGCCATAATCTCAAAGAAAATATGACAGGAGCAAGATAACTAATAGAATTCATTATGGCATATATTTAGTATTTCTTTTATTTTTTGTACTAATTCCATAGTCACTACAATCTTTTAGTCAACTTTTATCAACTTTAGACCTAATTTCTGACGTTTGGAAGATTCTAAAAGCAATTGATTTAGATGTATTAAAGTGTGGCCCAAAACGTTTATTTGATGCTCTTTTTGTAAAAAAATTAGGAAGCAGGAGATCACATATGTTTGATATTATGTGTTATATCCGAGGGGTAAGCCGCGAGGGCCAATGCGGTATACAACCTCGGACCAATGTAGATCAATTGTGTGACCAATGGGCCAATGTAGGGGCAATGCAATTATTTTAAGGCAAATTATAGACCAATGGAGGAAATTATTGAATTATTCAAGGCCAATGGGGGCAATTAAGGTCCAATTGAGGGCCAATTAAAAACCAATTAAGGATCAATTGCAAATTAAATATACAGAACGTATGCGCATCCAGCGAACATCTGCCAAGTCAACGTGAACGTAAACGAATCGAGCCCATGCAACCCAGCATGCTGTTAGTCTTTCGTGTTTTTCCGTTATTTTCTTCGTAATAACGCCTTTTAAATCTTGTAGCCTGTAGTACAGCTAACTCCTTGCGTCTAGAAAAGAATTTGTAAATAATTAGTTTATAAAATGGGCGCAAAACTTTGTTTCTAAACTGTAAAATTACGTTTAATTGTGGCACAAACTTTTCTAAAAACTTAAAATCAAGTGCAGCTGCGTGAATTTGACCAAAGGAATCAGTTTTTAAATAATATGTACATATAACTTGTTTGCCAAGTGGGCGCAATATTTTGTTTTGACGGCTTCTACAGCTACAGTTACATTTCTGCTGCGATGTGTCAACATTAGAATTTGTGAGAATCATGTTTGTTGTTTGTTACTGCTAATCTTAATACTGTTATTACACATTTACCTTTACTCATTCAAAAATTATATTAATTTTTATTTTTAACGGTGTTGCGAGTTATACAATAAAATGTATAGTAATTTTAAGAATATTGGCAAAAATAGGTGCCGAATTTTTCTTACTTCCAAGTTTTAATACTATATCTAACTGCATATAATTGTTTTAGAAATCAAACAGCTTTGATACATTTGCATAATAATACTTTCATCCCAATATAAATTAGTTACTAGGAAAATGCCCGTTGTAAATACCGACCGATAAATAAAGAAGCTTCACATTAAATCATATGAAACCAATAGAATTCGTCCACGTACTTGTTACTATGCAACTGTATTCTAACAGTAACTTGCGGTAATGCAGTTGCACCTGTGGCTTAGCTACAGAAACCGTTATTGTTACCATGCAGAAATACAGAAGTAGGAGTTAACTATTACACATTCAACCACTAATAAATTTAATTAGCGAGATAACTGATTCACGTTCTTCGTCTATTTAATATAGTTTTAAATTATAACCTGCTTTTGTCGTTTTGTAATATACAGAGAGCATCAAGTTCAAAATTGCATCAGTTACCTGAAAACAGCAAATTAAGATAATCGCATTTCTCTCTCTTTATTTAGGACCCCTGCAAATCTGCACTAACAATCGAAACAATAACCAATAATTGCCATTGCTACACCTCCACTAATGGGCAATTTTTTCATGGAAGGGATTTCTTGGGCGCATCCTAGAATTTAATTTATCACTTATAAAGTTATACTGATTGAAAAATCATTATTAGTTCGATATTTGTTTCGATTAGTTCACATTCTTTTAAAAGTGAAAATATAGAGGTAAGTCTATTCTTACTTTTGTTCCAACTTTATTAAATTTTATTGACATTAAACTTTTAAACTTATTATTAAATTGGAAAAAGGTGTTGATGTTGTTCGTAATTTATTACCGAGCTTATTACTGAAAAAAATGAATGAACTTTCTTCTTTAATCTAATATTTTTTATCCAAGTTGGCAAACGGTATATCCCCGAAAGAGGTTTGAAACGAAGTGAATAAACCGGTGGCCTGAAGAAAAAGCTGTGGAAAAGAGCCTAGGTAAAAAGCTTAATAAAAAAGCCGCGGAAAAAAGCCGGTGGAAAAATAGCCGCGGAAAAAACGGCCAATGTGTATGTGGATACGCACCAGTTCCGCTTGTAAAGTGGTTAAAATAATTTTTTATGGTGATATGAGATGAAATGAAGTGGAGGCGAACAACAAACGCATCAGTTCCGCGGGACGCGGGTAAAGTTATTGTTGACTCTGGTTGGTGGGCGTAGCCACGGGGTGAGGAACGTTACATGTGATTTCTTCCAATGCTCCACCCTAAGGTACTACATTGGCCAGGAAGCGTTTTTTTTTACCTGAAAAATTTTGAATTTTGCCGAACCCTTGCTGTTTCAAGCAAGGTAGGGATCTTTAACGTGCGTGACAACACTCACACACGGGACCCCTATTTTACCTCTCATCCGAACGAGGGCGTATTTTTGTGAAAAATACTCGCTTAACATTTTTCAAGCGGATCGTGTGGGGATTTGAACCCGGGGTGAGCAACCGCGTAATTTTTTTATGGTGATGTGATCCGCAGCGAAGCGGAGGCCAACAAAAAATGTAACAGCTCCGCGGGTAAAGTTATTGTGGGCTGTGGGTGGAGCGCGTAGATTGTGATGTGAGGTACCGTGTAATTTTTGAATTGATAATATGAACAGGAATGAAACGGATGCGAAAATGGGTCGTTTATTATCTTCATTTTAGTGTTGGAAAAATACTTATCCACGACTTCGTTTCTAGGCTTCTTTGATAACCTTTTTTTGATGGCATTTTCCGGCTTTTTCCCCACGGGTTTTTTTCAGGCTTTTTTCCTCGGCTTTTTTTTTCTTTAGATTCGAATAAAACACGCGTCAACTAGCTTTATTAATCTAAATTAAGAAAACGTTTGGAACAATTTTGATGGGTAATAATAGCGATTGAAAGTTACAAAGAATTTTTAAAACCTTTACTATAAGTCTTTCAAATATGTCAGTGATATTTCAAGTATTTCAACAATATTTCAGATATTTCAATGGTATTTCAGAGGTATTTCAGATATTTCAGAGTATTTCAGATATTTCAGAAGTATTTCAGATATTTCAGTAGTATTTCAGGTATTTCATTTATACTTCAAACAAACCACTTGTACACCATATTTCACGGTGACTAACCCCTCAGTATTAAGATTGTTTAAATAGAACTTACCATATAAAAACATGTTTCAGTATTTTTGTAGTGCATACACCTTGGCATACACATATTATTTCTTACAATTATTTTTCGTTGCTTTGCATCGACTAAATACTTGGGAATATTAATCTTTTCTTCAAAAAATTTTATCAAAAATGTCAAAGTTTTCGAACAATTTGCGGAAAAGAACGTTTTTCTACTCCGACTTCACACATCAACATTTATACACGAAGTACAAATTCACACACCGGTGCGTGAAATGCAATGTAATCCTTCACGCCATAGGAGCCCATGTACTTTTTCGTAATTCTGCACTGAAATGTCAACTTTTAAGTTGTCACTTTTAAGGTCAAAATGTCACACTTTCTTTCACTAGTAAAAAAAGGTTCTTTTTCAGTAAATAAAGTTATTTTTTCATTCATTCACGTTAGAATATCAAATCAACAAATGTCAAATTTGATAGTTCTCGAAATAATCATAACAATGCATACGAACCTACTACATTCAGTTCGCAAAGTGACCCTAAAAGTTGAGATTTCAGTGCAAAATTACGAAAAATTTGTTAAACCTGAATAATATCAACAACCAGGGTGTCCAACAATCTGGGAAAGTCAGGGAATTAAATTTTTTTGGAATATTATTTAATTTCTGGAAAAGTATAATTTAATATATTTACTTACAGATGGATTTGTTTGAAAATGAGGGTTCAGGAAATAGCAGTACTAGTTGCAGTACAACTGTTTTATAAATTTTTGATGAAGTAGAAAGTGCCCTTCATATAAAAATACCTGAAGTACTAATAAATTTGCTCTCTACAAATGGGTATACAAGTGATATGGTGATTGCATCACTAACAGAAGCAGACATACAACATTTGGAGAAGTTTTCGAGAGAGACTCTTCACATGGTTGTAAGCAAAAGTGATCGTAAGAAATATTTTGGAATTTTTCACGAAAAACCCGAAAATTTCACACTTGTACATGGATACAAACGTACCTTAGAATTGCTTATTGACTATTTCAAAAAGAAAATCTGGAAAAAGTTCGAAAAGAAGTTGAAGCTGTATCCATGCTTAAAAATATTGGAACGCGATCTAAAACACCAGCTCAAGCTATAACATGCACAACCGATACTGAATTTTACCAACTGCGGCAGTAAAGCTCTATAAACCTCAACTTTGACCTCAATAGAGAAAATAATAACCTCCGCCGAATCATCGTAGCATGGGCAAAGAATAGGACAGATAGAGCATTATTGGAAAAACTAAAGCATCTATTTGATGACATTATTTTTGAAATTCACTCAACTGATACCGAAATTTTTTGTATTATTACATGCTTTTGCAACGGAATATACAATCTTTTTAAAAAATCTAAAACTAACAACAGATCACAGCAATGGATTTGTTCAAACTTTTACGAACATCTTCAGAAACATATCTGCCCAAAAAATCTTGTAAAGTCCTCTACAGAACAAAATTCCCGACAAATCCTTACAACATCCTACGGTACAACCGAGGGTACAATCTTTAATCCAAAATTTAACTCCGGCAGTATTCCAGAACATACCCATTCTTTAAAATTAATTCCGAAAATTAATATCCTTGACCTGAAAGTTATTCCAAAACTAGTTGAATCTGAAAAAAGATTACTCGATCAGATTCAACTCCGTCTTCGTTTCAATCTAAGTGTCGATTTCCGTATTTGTATCAAAACCTCGACCAAAACTTCAAAGAACAGATTGAACAAATCGAGGATATTGTGCCAACATGCCAAAACACGACGAGATAAGAATACAAGAAATTACAGAAATAATTTCCTTATCACAAGATGATCAAAATGTTGCCTCAGCATGTCTAAATGGACAGAATGAGTTGGAGATTTAAAAACAACAGAAAATATATTCCCAATGGATTTTGAAGAAATCTCTACCGTAAATACTGAAATCTTGCCAATTATTGTAGTCAAGAATTTTGTTTCACCCGATGTTCAACTCAACAATAATGACAACAAGATATCTAAATGGAGCCACCAAAAATATCAGAGGTCACAAGGAAAGAGAAGGGCTCTAGAAATAAAAATCAGATAATCAAACTTTAATTACTGCCTACTTCTTTATAGTAAAAAATATGCACCACTTGTTAAAAAAGACCAAGGAATAGGACAACAGTGTTTAAAAGCTTGTGAAAATTATGATATCTCTACTGATACAAATTTAGTGCTGAATTCCAGCATAAACAAATTAGACTCATCCATACCCAACTTTTTAAAATTTCTTCTCGATCTATCTTTAAAAAATTTGTTTTTCAAAAACAACAACAAGTATGATGATGCTATAAAAAAATTTTTAATCTATCTTTTTTACATTGGTGGCACGATTCTTTACAAAACTTTATATGCTAACCTCAAAAACAGTTTTCTTCAATTTCAACACTGAATAGGTATTTAGACGGCAGTAAGAGTCAAACGGAAGAAGGAGTGATTGATATGACAAGGCTGTCAATGTTTTTAGAAAAAAGAAACTTGTCTAGAGTTGTTTGGACCTCTGAAGATGGTAATCGAGTTACTGGAAAAGTAGAGTACAATATGAAATCAAATAAAGTGGTTGGTTTTGTATTACGATTGAGCCATGGTTTATCAAAGTCAGATCAATTCATTGCTATCAATGCCCAAACTATCGAAAACTGTTTTAAAGCAGAAAAGAAGGCGAACTCTGCATACCTTATAATGGCCCAGCCTTTGACTGTGGGTACTGCTCCATATTGTTTATGTTTGTATGGAACAGATAACATCTTTACCAGCAACGATGTTTTAGAGAAATGGCAGGCAATAAAAATAGAAACAAAAAAGTTCAATATAACTGTCGCCGAATATTCCTCAGATGGAGATTCACGTCTACTGAAGTCAATGAGAATATCTACAAATCTCCCTAAACAACTAGAAAATGAAAAAACTAAAACCCCTGACTTAAAGTTTGAAACAAAATTACCTAAAATAGAACAAACAAGTCCTCGTCTTGAATGGGACTGGTTTTAATGTGAGAATAAAACTAACGAAAATTATGTACAAAATATCTACTATTTACTTTCTTACAAAGCTACGTACCAGAATATTGAAACCAAATATTTTTCCTATTGGAAAATTTGCAGCTTCAGCAAATCATGTTATTGCTTTAGTTGGTGATGTTAGAAAGGACAAGCAGCTCCTAACCATGTCTAATCTTAAACCAGAAAACAAACTGAATCTTTTGTCAGCTCAAAAGATGTGCTCTGAAAACAATTGAATACCTCAAGAAAGTATCTGGAAATGAAGGTACTATTGCTTCCTAAAATTAATGGGTTATATTTCATCATCATATTTAGAAAGTAACGTGAATCTAGAGACTAGATTATATCGCATCTGGTACGTAGTGTATTTGTTTATACACACAATTAACACCATCGAACCAACAAATACCTCCTAGCTTACATGTACTCTCAAGCTTACTAGCATCGTTGATGACCAAGCATCTTTGAACCGATCATTATCTTCAAGCTCACCCGGCATGTACTAAGACATCAGTCGGTGGCTAGTGCCTTTGTCACTGCAAGTAACCAACTGGAACCTAGGCCCAACCAATCTAAGAGTAGCAGCCAGCGGTCAGAGGTTTGAAGTATTTTGACTGAATCTCACTATAAATTTATTTTACAATCTCCTTTCCTACAAACAGCTAAGTTCAGAGCCGCGGAACCTCCATCGTTTCAGTTTCTATAACCCGGTACCGAATTAAATCAATTTTTTTTTGCTTACTATTTAATATTTTTTTACTACGAACATAAATTTTCTTGAACGTAATATTTGCTATAATTTTGTTATATTTTAAACTTTCACTGATACCTATTATACGATTACTTAAATTATTGTTTTTAATTAATTTTGTAGGTGATTATTAGATCTAATTCTTATCTAAATACTAAGTGACGAAACTTTTTCAACTAACAACTTTTTACATGACTAAGGTATGTGAAATTATTTATTTCTTTTTATATTATTATTGGATACAAATTATTTATTATAGAATAGACACATGTTACGTGTTACGGTATTGAACAAAATCTGACTATCTAAATACGAACATTCCTACTATATGTTCCAACCCTAAATATGTATAAGAAATATAGAAATAATAATATAGCAAGTAAAAAGCAGAAAATGCATCTCGTCATATTAAAATTTTAAACAGTTCGTTGTCGACGTTTACAGTAAAAGGCAAACAGTAGAAAAGCGCTCTAAACGCACTAAAATTCTTACAATAGTTTATACACAACTGGTTGAGTTTGTGAGCGTTCGTTAACGTCGGTCTGCAATGTATTGTAGAATGAATCAAAAGCAATTGTCTAACTTCCAAAATAGCAACACAAAATAAAGCAAGCAGAAAAACATATTGTACCTGGAGCTATCTTCTTTCTGGTACCATCTCACGAAATGCAGCTGGGGTTGAAACAACTTAACTGTATTGCACTGGCACAAACGTATTTTGAAAACGCGACTTTACAACGCTCAAAAGACGTTGTATATCAGAAATATCGAAAAGCAAAGTCGAGTAAATTAAGGGCTTTTTCAAAGTTGGAGTCGCATTTATACAGCTTTGAAAACATGGAAGGAAAATATAAAATTCCCACCAGTATTGGTCTAGAATATTCTGAGAAAGCACGAGAAAATATACACAACGGCAAAATCTTATTAGAATTAGGAAAACAAAATAGGATAGTTAATTCCATTGTATTTCGTTGTTGAAAAGGGAAAGCAAACTAGCTTTTCAAAATGCTTTTGCAATTTATGCAATTAGAAATACTGTCAAGCAAGTAGGTTACTAAAGTTTAACAAAGGATAAAGGTTTGTATGATTATTGATCCACGCTACTGCGGAATAGTTTAATTAAGATGGCGAGTTTTATTGCCCATAACATTTGATAAACAAACATGTGCAAATATAACAAAACGGAATTTCAAGGAGTACCAGCAAATAACAAACACATTTAAACATTTAATCTTTCCAAGGAACCTATTTTAAAATAGTTTTAACGATCAGCAAATATAACGAACAGCGGTTTAGAATATTTTACAAAGAATTGCTAAGGCGAGCTTCTCGGTTTTAGAATAGCATTTATTTCGACGAAAAACTATTTGAAATAATAACAGCGTATTTCAAGGAAGAGACACTATTTTAAAGTCGTTTGAGGAGCAAAGAGCATTTCAAAGAATTTAAAGTGTTTAGAAAAAGAAACTGCTTGTTTGGTTTTTAATGAAGTAATAAAAGGTTATGGGATATATTTCACGTATTGAGGAACATTTTTATACAGGACGGTTTTAATATTTGAATATTGAACTTGTTATTATCTGCGAATAACAAAGATATAGATTAGCGTTTTAAATTAGAGTCGTTGTAATTTCATGCAGAATGTCTCTATTTCAGAAAGTTACCGTTACTAACATTTTGATTTTAGTATGTTCAATTTTCCAACAAGTTAAACTAGAAATTTTAAAATTATCTATTCGAAAATTATACTTTTTAGCATTTGCTAGATACAGTAGCATCCAACTTCACCTTATTTTGTTTTCAGTTTAACAAATAATATATCAACCCTGCCCTTCTTATACCTTCCTTTAGGAAAATGGCCAAGTTATCTATTGGCACAACAGACTTTTATCGTTCCATCTTGTACAAGTAAAAGTTTTAAGTCCTTCTGAAGTTCCGAATTACCGTGTCTCACGTGCACTAATATTTTAAAGGTGTTCATTAAAAAATTTAGAACAGTCACAACCGTTTCAACACCAATATTTCAAATTTTTCGTGAAGCTGTTACCATTGCGCTTGCATCGTGAAGCCCGAGTTGCTCTATCTTGTTCCCTGGAGCAAAATTACGAAACGCGGTTTAAATCAAATGCTAAAAATAAAACTGTTACAATATTGTGACGGTTCGCATTAGAAGATCGAAAGATAATTTGTGTAGAATGGTTTACTTCAAATTGTTTGTCGGATGTTATTGCTAAAATAAAAAATGCCACAAACCTGCGATTCGTTATTCATCATAACAATCTAATCGCGCACACGGCCTACGAATTGTTGAGTTTTCGACCAGTAACGACATCAAAATAATGAGCCATAGCCTATATTCGCCAAATTGATCATCTAGTGGCTTCTTGTTATTATGATATACGAATAATAAACTACTTGGTGATTTAATTAATACGGCCTTTATTATTAAATTAGGAAGCACTTAATATCTTTCTAATAATTGTAGATCCCAAAACGTTTCTACTTCAGTTATGCAACTGAGGTAGCTTCTGCTACCATTCGTCATAATGTAAGATATCCCATAACCTAAACCTTAAGAGCTCATCACAATAGCGGCCATTTTGAAATCTCTAATGATCCAAAATTTTTTTTTATTAGGCGCCCAAATTAAAAACGGTTTTAATAAAAGTTACTTATTTAATAATTGTCTATGTGGGAAAGTCATTTAAGTTTTTTTTAACTAAAAAAAATTTTGTTTGCTGATAATAAAGTGATTTAAACAAAATCGGTAACTTCCCAAAGTGTAAAAAATGTATATGAATTTTCATCAAAATTGCACACTACAATTCACTTTATTTGTCGAATAAATCAAATATTAATATTTTTTAGAAAAATGCACCTGCAATGTGCTGCTGTGGAAAAATTCAGAATTTCCATGTCACACACTATTGTAAAACATAAATAGTTTGAATACATGCTATACAAAACAAAACACAAAAACATCTATTGAGATCAAACTATTCTTATGAGAGTTTTTGACTATAGTCGTAATTGCTCGCAAATCTATTTATAACTTTCATTATAAATATTATTTAGCGCCCCAGCAATTATAGAAATGAGCTGTTCTTTATAACCTTGAGTTTATATAAGTTTTGTTGAACTTCCTATTTAGTGAAGTAGGTAATTGGTATTCTCCCAGTTTTGAAGTAAATGATAATGAAAGACATTGCAATAGTGTTCTATATTTTTTAAAAATTTTTTAGAATAATATACTATATAGTTGATGAAAAACTAGCTTGTAATATGGTGAAAGAATGAGTGTAATGTAAGACGTAAAAAGGAATAAACATAATTGTTTAATTTTTATGCCCAAGTTCAATTAATGTTTTGGGATAAATTTAAAAAGCCACCAGTAATACTTCGTTTATTTAGGCTTGTGTAGTAATAAGGAATAATGTGATAAAAATTGTTACAGTTAATTAGAACATACAAACCATATTTAAACTTTGAGCTACTTAAAAATGCAAAACATGCATTTTTATTCTACTAGAGGAATGTTTACTGTGTCCGAATCAGTAGAATTTTAAATATGTAATAGCAATGTAAACATATTGAAAATTTGTATTTTATATTTATATCTATTTTTAATTGTAAAAAATTCACTGGAATAAAACATATTTGGCCGTTGCGGCCATTTTGTTTATTATTTCGTCGTTAGAAAATGATAAAGAATACGAAGGTGTGATAAGAAAAGAAAACAAACCAATATCTGTAGCTTCTCACAAACTGTAATCAAAACCCACTTGACACTTTACCTAATCTTTTTTATTAGAGACACGTTTAAACCATTATTCTGTTTTTTTATTTATTGGCCAATTAATTAATGTAACAGCTTTGTCAATTGCATATTAGAAATTGTAAAATAACTGTGATGCAAATGTAGGAATGTTGATTCTTATAATTTCTTGTTCCCTAATAATTTTTTTACATTACATATTAGAATTTCACTGGTTATAAATGTTAGAGAATATGTATAATTAAAATATCTGTGAGGTTTATAACTGGACTAATAAGTTCCACAGCACTGCTATCTATATGTGCTCCCTGGTACTTCATAAACCAAGTAGGCGTAAACTTAATATCCTTTTCTAATGAATATCTGCATCTCGACATTTCGTCCCGCCCTACGCTACCTCGCCCCAACCCGCGCTTTTACAGCATATGGTAGGTAACCTGCTGTGATGAGCTCTTAAACTTTCTGTTTTAAAGTATACTTTTTGTATTATACTCAGAAATTCATTTTTGCAACATCAATAAGTACAATTTTTAATAATGAGTTGTATCTGGTTTGTTTACTACTCACTAAACCAAAGAGCTTTAAGCCCAAATGTGATATTTTCTGTTGAGATAAACATGGATTCTTTAAAATGCTATCCTAATAAACATTGTTATGTAGTAACCGTCATCCTCTTTATATGGATATATTTTATACCAAAAGTATGTTTAGGTGTTCAGTTAACTCTCTGAGTAAGTCTCTTAACGTCAGTTGCTGTTAAAGTGGATTTATCGAAATCTGAGAAATCCCAGATAGAGTAATCAAACAGAACGGAAAGCGCAACAGTCCCTTCTAATCCAATTCTTGTCTAAAAATATATTTTATTTTATCCTGTTAAACATGAAACTACTAAGGTCTGACCGCAACTTCACTTGATGTTGTTTCTGGTTTCAAAATATATGTGACACTGTAGCTGTGGATAGGGTTTATTTCAAAAATATCGACAGCCTGTGTAACATAATAGAGTAGCTCTAATAATACATTTTATCAAAAATTTCACACGATATTAACTTCTGGGAGCGGTAGTGTTTAATCTACAATGTTATAAAATGACAGCTAATTTATAGTTAATATTATATCTATCAAAGACTGTCAAAACCATGCATACAGAGTTAACGATTAAGTGGAGTTTATATAATACTATTTTAAAAACACGTATGAATAATAACATTTTGCTTCCAAGAAAGCACCTCCAAACTAGAAAGAGTATCTTAGTTCAATGTGTGTATGAATTCTTTAATATTCATACTAGCTAACATCTTAAATTTACTTAAGTTAAATAACATCTGTAGCTATTGTAATTAAGATCAAAGGTTTTCACAACAAAACACAAAAATAAGTCCTTAAGCGTATTTTTGAACCGGTGTGATAGTTAATGGGTTTGAGAACACATTAAAAGTTTCCATATAAACAGTTCTTTAGAAAATTTGCTGAAAAAAGTAGCGACACTATGGAATTTTGAGAATGCATTACAAATCGTGTTATTGCATTTCTCTAAATTGAGCCTATCGCGCATAGAAAGAGTGATGATAGAAAATTTGTTTAGCTTGGTTCCAAATATGTAGAGTTTAGAGCGGGTTAACAATATTTTCTCAAGCTAAGCTTTGAGTCTAGTTCAATTGCTATCAAACGAATAAAGCTTTCCAAACCTGCGCAGCGAGCGGTTGTTATATGGTAAAAAAGTTTTGTGATCATGAATAATTTTAATTCATAAAATTTGAAGTGCTTACAAACAAATAAATGCGATCACAAAGTATTAAGTGATTTATATTATTAAAGCTTGCACATTGAACTTGAAATTGCCAAATAATGACTTATTATTGAATTGCAGGAATTTCCATATAAAAAAAGTTAAAATGATGTAGAAAGTTAATAGTTTAATTAATGTGGATTACTCATATTATCGATGTCGCATTAGAACTTAACTAACAGCAAAAATGTTTGAGTTGCTTTTTTGCGTTATGAATTTAAATTCAATTAACTAAAATAATTTTGTAGTGCTATTTACATAATTACCTTCACCTTAATATATTCTTGTGACTAAGCCAAATACTTGTGAATGCAATAGAAGATATGAAATTACTATCTTACTTTCTTTTTACCTTTCTTTGCCTGGCTAGCTTATCGAAAATTATGTTGTGGAATATACCAAACTAAAATGAAACATCGAAATCTCAAGATCCATCTATGCATTTAAAAACAATTTTCCTTCATACCAAAGAATATAGAATAGTTTACAGCTAAAATTCATACATCAACTTATTCCAAAATTACTACTACCTTACTTATCCTTTGTTAAAAATTACACAACACAAATCTCTTCTCTTGTGAGTTACAAAAATTCACATTACTTTGGTTGTGGATAATCTACCTATTTTTATTACTCCGCTCGTGAGTATAATAGGCCAATAATGCTCCACAGATTATTTAGTAAAGGTCAAAACAGTTTGAACTCTAACTTCAAAATTTGGTGGTAATTATCCGCTTACAAAGAACAAAAACATACTTTTTATCAGATTAAGAACTTTTTCTAGCTTACAAATATTTAAATATTTTTTTCAGTTACAAACAAAGAATTATAATTTATACCTACAAAATAGCGCTTATCAAAATCTCAATTTCAAATCTCCATTTAGAATATTAGTTTTCTAAGTGCATTCACTTTAAATCGATTAAACTCGGCAAAATCTTTCGCGACTAGATTATTTATGTCGAAGATTCTTCAATTTTGTAGTATAAAAATAATTATGCTTTATAATTATGTAAAGTTACTTATTGCTACTTGTACAATGAATTATTAATTACTCGAACTTAAGCGTTAAAATCTTTACTCAAAGTTAGATGTTCAATGACTTGAAATAAAATGACCTCCCGTTCCAATTCAGTTCCAGTTTATATACGAAAATGAAATTAATGCGGCACATTCGAGTGGTTTCTCGATTTATTTCGTATATATATATCAGTTCAGGGTAGATCAAGAATCACCAAATTTAGGAAACTTCGCTTATTCAAAATTTATCATCACAACTTGTTAAGATATTGTAACAACCTGACAACTATATAGCATGTACCTTTGAAAAATTAATCGGTAATTTAGTTACTAAATTTAAAAATAATACGGATGTCTCTTTGTAGTAACATTATTTACCAGATTGAATGTAGTTGGTCAATCAAAACAGTGGCTAAGGAACCGCATAGTACAGCATAAAGGTAATGCCAAGATTGGAAAATCGTGTTGTATAACTAAACATGTAGCGAATTTTAATAGTTTGAGAATTTTGCATATAAAAAGCAACTACTATAAAAAAGTTTTTTTAATCGTTTTACATATATCAAGAACTTAATCCTATCAACAGCAAATTGGATATAAATACATTAAATGTTGCGAATTTGGGTCTTTATAGTTTAAATAACTATCACTTTCGTAGATAGTTAAGAGCTTCAATATGTGAGTATGTTGGTGTACGCGATTTACTTTGTGCTTGAGTTATTTTTCGTCTATTTATATATAGATACACTATGCTCAATTTCATTTTGCCATGGTACCATGTGACTTTTTTTCGTGAACTGGTATCATTTTATGTATTATGATGGTGCACTGTGTGTGTTTTAAGTTTAAATTTATCTGTTTTTTAAATATTTTATTGTAGTTATTTTAATGATTTGACATTGCAACTATTTAATTGTGTTAATGTAATATAGTTTTACATTAATTTATTATTTCTGTTTGTTATGGAATCACTTATTTTTGGTTTAGTTTATGTCATTTATTCTACGCCATAATAAATATGTAAGTGCAGTGACTACACTGTTCCATAGTTTGTATACTCATATTGATCAAATTTTAGTCTTTGAGGAAAATATAATTGTTTATGCCGAAACAAATTGACGTTGTACTTTTTTATTTATATGAATGGGTGTATTCCGAAATTCTACTTAACTGTATTTTATTATATATAATTATTCATGTAATTAGGGGTCATTTAAAAATCAAAGAGTAACATTTTGTAAACGTACAACGACGCAAACTCAAGCAAAATAAGAAAAATTTATAAGAAACTCAAATTCTCTAAATACTTATTTCACAGTAATGTATTGAGGTGTTTAGTATATTATATTTTAAATGCATAAACCCTGTGATTGCACAAGCTTCATTCATATCACGTAACTTAATTGTTTTTAAATAAGAATTAGGATATTCCGGGTGTAAAAGGAACATGTTTTTTAAGAGTTTCATACAAAGAAAATACTTATTTGTTATCGAAGTACTCGATTATGAGAAAATGCGGGAACATTACAAAGGATTTTATTTGAGCGTGTTTAAAAGGATAACATACGGCTTCAAAACGATTATAAAACAAGTGCATTATATTTAAGTATGTGTTCTTCATAATACTAAACACATGGTCGTTTTTTGAATATAAACAATGTATAAAATTGCTGCCGTTTTTTTTTTTCTCTTCTCCTACTTTATAATTACCATGCTCCAAGTTAGGTGTCTGCAAAACAAAGTCTTCCGACGTAACTAGGGTCTATTCCTTGGGTAGAGCTATGAGCAATGGGGGTAAGTCGAAATCTGTGGGGGTCACACTCAAACTAAAACAAACAGGCGTTACCAAGTCCAGATTGATTCATGTTAATGGCATGGCAAATTTCTAAGGGCGGACGTGGAGACCCAAAGAAAAAAAGATCGCCTTCGCTGACAAAAACCTGTCTTAACAGAATAAGACGCTGTTCCTGTAAGGAAGAATAATAATTAAGTCACATAGAAAATGGGAACACTGTTTGTGTCCTCAAATATGCCTAAAATGCAAAAGAATATTTTCTACATAAGGGTAGCATCAAAATTTAATTCTTATTGCTTTTTGGTTGTCAGGTCTGATCAAACTAGATCAGAATAAAAAGACTTTAAGCGTGGATTATTAATTTACTAGAAAGAATTTTTTGCTTCTGTAAATAAAATTCAATGCAATAAAATTAAATGAATACTTGAATTACTTGAAAAATTAACGTAAGGTTTATTAACTTGATTCTTACTCAAATATATTACAACACAGTGTGACTGGTTACACTAATGTTTTCTAACCCATTCAGATCTGTTTAGGTCAGTTACAAATTAATATACAAAATTTCTCGTTAAGTTAAAAGTACTAAAATCGATTTGAAGTCGAAATGTTCACGAAGATATTCTCTTTCTTTTTTATCAAAGGTGGTAGTAATGTAATACTAAACATCTGCTTGCAATAGTGCAATTGTTGACAGCATATTCCAAACAAACAAATGACGTAGCCGCAGCTGTTATTTTATGCTGAAGCCACGTGTTGTCACATATCTACTAAACTGAGTGAAATTTAAATTTGATACTGGAGAAAACCAGCTTAGCAACAAATAAACTGAATAACAAATTCGTACTTCTATGTAACAAAACAAAATGACGTGCTTTCAGAATGAAGCACAGAAGAATTCCTTAAAGCTACTACGAACCAAACCCCGGGCTGCTTTCCTTGGCTAGATTGGAAACTGCATCGCCGTGCGGAATCTGCAACTAATTATTCCTGCTTTCCATCCTCTAAATACAGATGTTGAAGTGAAGTGGGTTTCTTAACATTGATTCAAATTCGTCTACTCTTAGTTGTAACTTTAAGTTTGCATTCCTAAGCCTTGCGTGTACCTAATTTTTTTTACGTAGTTTTATAAGTTTTCGTTGCGTAGTTTGTAAGTCTTCGTTGCGCGTTACTCAGAAAGTGCGTCTCACAATTAATGCGACCCGCAGGTCACTCGCCATTGTCTTCGTAAACATGTTGTTGCTGCTTTTACCTATCGACGAGTGCCTCTCCCGCGTTTTTGCATGGTGGGAGGGTTCCGAGGGGGGTTGTCAATCCTCTCAACGCGCGTGCAAGTGGCTGTGGAATACACCGACATCCAAAACAAATAGACTAACGAATCTAGATACTGTTTTAATGTAAAAATTTGATTGTTACCCGTATTACTACTTTAGTTAATAAAGGTGTTTTAATATTCGTTGTACCTTTAATGAAGAGATTTATTAATTCGAAAATAAAATTGTTACAAAATATCCAATGGCATTTGCCTCTTAATAACAAACATAGATGAATTTTAAATTAAAAAAGGTGACGCATTAAACCTCGAGAAAATTCCATTAATAATGAAGGTGAATGGATATTCCAATTACAGCTATAATATGATATAAAACAATTAACGAAAGTCGTAATTCAAGCAATTATAGTCACAAAATTAGGCGAACTCCAGTAATCATAAAGATTGAGACAACTCGTGTAAATGTATTAATTAAGGGTAGTCTCAAGCCATTAAAATTACATTGTTCTGTAAATATTGAATTATGCTTTCAGAAATCAACCAATTAAAAGGTTCATAAACAAACAAATATTCTGGATTCATACTTAGAAAAACGTGTCTCTATTTTAAATCAAACAGAATAGACAAGCAACCCCAGACTGAACAAAACTTTTCTATATTCGTGACGTAGCAGAGCTTGATACAACATAATTAATTAAAAACTGCAGTTAACGGTTAGTTGCCGAATACTCGTTTTAAGCGCCACAATGCTGCTGAACTAAAATATTATGTACATTAAACTTTAATAGCAGAAGTTTATAGTGAAGAAAAAATATTTGAAATGCACAGCCGTAAGTAAGATTTTGAAGATTTTCAAGTATATTAAATTTGTTTAAATAAATAAACAATAATGAATTATGGTAAAATATAGTTTTAATTTAAATGAAAGCATATTTTGAAGCTGGGATGAATTTAATGGTAAATTAATTTTAAACGATTTGGACAATCTTAGTATATGTACTTGAAATACAATATTAATGGTATTATTCAACGATTTTGGACATGGATGTAAGTTACGCTATGATAAAGAACAACCAACCAAATACAGGATAAAAATAAAAATTCCATTGTTTTAGTTAAATTAAGCTATATAAGACTTTGTGTGCAAGTTTTTGTGTGAGTTGTACACGTGAATAATATGATTTGACAGTGACTGACCTGCGGTAGATTTTTACCAGTTGTATAATGAAAAGTATTAAATATAACTGATCAGATACGTTTTTATCCGATTTTAACAGAAGGTGGGTAAATTTATTCGACTAATTTCTATAATTTTGTACATAATAAGTTTTAAATAGGGAACTATTTCTGAATGAAAAAGCTAATTATAAAAGAAATATTTTTGACCCTATTTTAGTGTAAGCGAATAATTATCTAATAGAATAATTCTTTTATCTTAGATTTTAGATACTGTTTGTAAGAAAAAGCCGTTCTGGCAATATTGGACTTTAACCTATAGATTTTAATGTTTTTATGAAAGTATTTCTTTGGGGTTATATGTAGGATATGGTTTGTTAAGAAACGTTGCTATGGATGTAGTAATTGTTATTTACAAAATTGTTTGTTGAATAATATTTCATATTGTTATTAATTTGATGTCTGAATCTAGTCGTTTTATTTTAACTGAGCTAGGAAAATAATTAGTATAACACTTTTACTAGAATCATCTTCACGATTTACGGTTATACACAGTGTGCCCATAGGAGGAACAGCATGGGGATCTCGGAAACTGTAAAAATTATAAAGATTACAAAAAAGTTGTGCAATTTGGGGATCAATAATATGCTGTTGAGTAAATCCCAAAATTCGGCTTACTTCCGGAGATATTCAAAAATATCCAAAATATCTCAATTCTGTTTTATTTATTTTTTAAAAGATATAAAAAACAAAATGCAGTTTGTTATTGCCACTATTTTAGATGTACAAGACAACGTTTACAAGTTTCCTATAGAACGTTTCGTTTCGAAGAAATCATTATCAACTTTTCTTTTTTATATGGCCCGTAAAAAATACGCTCTCTATTAAATCAGTCTTATATCCTCCCAATTATAGGAACAGTCACCCTCTTCAGCCATTACACATTGCAGGCGTGCACCAAAATAAAATCTAACCAACAGCAAGGCATTATCAGAAAAGTTATTATATATCTATAGCTTTGCGAGTAATATATCAAAGTTAACATTAGCTAAGGTTGAGCTAAAATCAAGTAGCACTAAAATAATGGTCTGCTTCCTGTCCAAAGCCTCCCGTAGGTCTCCACAAAATGAATAAGTGTAGTTGTTATACTGTGATTTTTTCAGAAACCAGGCTGTATTTGGTCGCAAAGATTACGAAGATTGAGGTAGTCTGACAACTCATTTAAAGCAATGTATTCAAAAGATTTTGAAAGTGCTTGCAATATGCTGATGGGTCGGTAAACCGACGGAAATATAGGGTTTTTGCTTTTGGTAAGCACCGAACTAAAGTCTGTTTTCAGCACTTCGGAAAAACATTTGTGGCAAAAGAATTGTTAATAATGGCAACAAGAGTTTCTACAACAAACAGTAAAACACGGAGCAGCATTGCTTTAGAAATTTCCTTTACACCTATAGCGCCGTGGATGGCTATTCGCATGACCGATGCCATCAATTGGGGGTTGGTCAGCAAAGTTGATTGAGACAAAAGATTTATTTAAGGCATCCAAACATAGATTTGACAGAGCGATGTTCAGCGCTTTGCCAACACCAAATGATTGCGGCTCCTTCCACGTTTTAGCAGAATTTGTTTGATAATGAATACAAATGAAGCAGCTTGGAATTTCCAATTAGTTGTTTGGTTTTGTTCCGAAAAATCTTTACCGGATACCGTTATCTGAAGTGCCCGCCTGTAATCCAGTCTTATAGCATCTGTGATGCGCCTCATTTCTTGAATTTTCTCTGTCGACCACGGGGCTTTTAGTTTTCTCAAGCAGGCTTTTCTAATAGATGCATGAGCATTATATAGATTTATAATAAACAAATTTAATTGCTCGACTTTGGAAGTGACATCAGGTAATCTTTCAATGTCACTCCAAGCTACCTCTTGGGCATCAAGTTCAAAATTTTCAATATCTATGTCTTTTAAAAATCCTACAGATTTTGTACCTCTTAGTAGGTTTTTAGAATTTTTACTGAGTAGATGTAAAGAAGATCAGGATTAGAGAGCTTAAGTACAGGAATTTGGCCGTAGCTGATAGCCTTAAGATTATTAGGTATAATCCTATGATCTATAGTCGAATACGCTGCATTGCTAACGTTTAACGGTGCGTTGCTTGAAGCGGCAATATACGCAGGTTACAGGACAAAATAATATCGCGCAGCAGTAAAGAATCATGCGTATTATTGCAAAGATTAATGTTAAAATCACCCTTAACAATAACATCATTATATAAAGAAGTTCAAATAGTAAATCCTCAGTGTCAGAAAAATATCAAGTAATTGGGGGCAATATACTACACCCATTAAAATGCTTTGAGAATTGAGCACGACACACATACACACACACGCACACACACACGAACGCACACACACACGCACGCACGCACGCACACACGCATGCACGCACGCATGAAAGCGCCCACGCACGCACGCACGCACACACGCACGCACGCACGCACGCACACACGCACGCACGCACACACACATATTGCTGTGCTATCCTCTTTATATTATGCCCAGCGATTTGGGCGTACATAAAATGCTGTGATATTACTCCAGCCCCTACGAGGTTTTATTAATTTTTAGTCCCAAGTTTGAGCATGTCATAAATGCTGTGATATTTCTATTTATAATCAACAAGCCCCTACGATGGACGTCATAACATGCAGTGATATTTCAGCCCCTTTGATCAATCAAGCACCTATGATGTGAAATGTTAAGTTATGGATTTTCTTTGCCACAACTAGCTGATTGAATTAAATAAAGCGATTCTACAATAAACAATATATTGATTAAATATTTACAACTTTTAAAATCTTCCTCTTTTCAGAATATTTACATATACCAGATTTATGAAATTGAAGCCAGCAAAACTAGCCTTTTTGCTTATATTTAGAAACCTTTTGAAACGTTTCAAGATGCCTATTACCTTTTTCATAAATTGATCAATGAAACTACTGTGTTTTGTTGACTTTTACAGGTACGAAGAATATTGAATTAAAACAGTTTTCAGTAATAAATTATATCAAAATCGCTAACCTGAAATGGTTCTGTAGTTCCTCTGCATCCTCCAATAGTTTTCGTGCCCAATCTGAATATTTGGAGTCGAATTTGGAAGTCGACATCAAAACCAAAATTCTATCCAAATCGTTATTAAAATCCCATTTAAATTTCAGTGTTAGAGCCAGTATTAAGATGCCAGTAATAAGTTAATCCAATTTAATATTCAATCTGAATATCAGTAAATAAAAGATTTTCCATGTCCCTAATTGACAAGACAGTAATAGAACATTTACCATGTCAGTATTTAACAAGAAGTAATTACCAAGAAGTAATCTACCAGAAGTAATTAACCAGAACCGTCTATAATAGATCGGCTCACACTTGCACAATTCGTACACTTTTCAAAATGATTTTAATTTACTTTCGTCTCACTGGTTACGTAAATAATTTAGCACTTCAAAGTATCGTCGTAGCCCAGTTTAAAATGTATACTCAACTCGTCGCTCAATTCTTCTCGTATTTAAAGCCACACCTCTCTTGTTTTCTATTCGTTCATTCACGTGTTGGAACGACACCTTTGCCTTTATCTTTGTGTATTCCGGGAATTTTACCAATTGCATAGTTTAAATATTTGGATAAATGCTTGACTTGTCACGTATTCATTCACATATCATGGTATTAAATTGAGAAATTCCAAGACTTTCCGTTCATTAAATCACGTATTTAGTGTTTATTACTTATTCTAATCTAAACCGAAATAATCAGGTGCTTGTTTATTTCCTAGTTAATATTGGATTTTTGAACAAATGTAATTTTTTATGTCACGTACTATTTTCAAATAATGCATAATTTAGACTGCGTATACGATGATATATTTAACGCACTTGTTAAATATTTATCAAGCCAATTCATATAGGTTTCCCGTTGATTTAATTTTAATTCATTTTGTTGCGTTTTCAAATCTTATCCTAACTTGTACTTACTCTTGAATATTTCTATATTCTTATGCATTTAATCTCATGTATTTTTATATACAGTGTGCTCTCAACAAACAACATGTATCGTGACCTATTTACCCTTATAATATCTGGAGTTATGTGCTTTTGTTAACTGGAAGTTGCTTTTATTTGTTCTACGATCCCTGTGACTTAACCTACGCCTAAACTACCCTATAATTATAGCAATGTGTATATATATATGTGTATATATATATATATATAGTGATATTATGTATGTTATAACGTTAAACACGATTTCATTTTTTGTGCAAATTAAAAATTAGCCCATAAAAAGCCACTGCCCTATCGTTGGTGTATTCATCTTAGGTGAAACACAATGTTCATTTAGTATCGTTACTACCTACCGTCTAACTAAGATTAAACATAAAGCGATCTCTTACAATATGTAGAATCTTTTATAAAAACTTTGAATGTTAGACACCATTTACAACAACGTACTACATTGTAGTATTTTTCTTTTGTATGTGTATGCCCCTACATGGCTTTGTAGCGACAGTCCTACTTGCGAACAAAGGAACTCGTTACATATATAAAAGCCATTTGATGTTTAACTTCAGAAACATAATGGATTTAGAAGGCATCATAAAATTAAGTCTCTTGCTAGTGATAGGATCCAAGCTTTGTGACTTCTCCTTTTTCAAACATAAAAGCACCTTTAGCGTACAACATAAGCTGTCGTCACACGTCAATTGAATTCCTTTATAATTATTTATTTTTATTTTTAAGCTTAATTCCTTAAGCAAAGCACAGAAGGGACTGTGCTATGGAAAAGATACTTTTTGTAGATTGCAATCGACTGAGGTAGCATTAATTACCGCATGGAAAACATTTGAAGCATATAAGGAGTATTTTAT
Organism: Platerodrilus igneus; assembly: GCA_036346225.1. Lineage (NCBI taxonomy): Eukaryota > Metazoa > Arthropoda > Insecta > Coleoptera > Lycidae > Platerodrilus > Platerodrilus igneus. Next base: position 2,962,579 of record JARFIW010001513.1, on the reverse strand, counting down.
TATTTGCTACATCTGTATTCCGCAATGTGTAGACAAGTTGATAATAATGAAAGCCCACGTTAAATATATCCTACACAGCTTCTACCGTATTCCAGTAGTGTAGTTAATTACGATATTTAAATGGTATTAGACAGTAGCGACGTTTGCTCTAAACTATTAGTTACAAGGGGTGATATAAACATAGGTTACCGTATTCGTTAGTAATAGAAAATATTGCGAAATCAAATTCATTTTAATGCAGTTTAATATTAATGAAGTAATCGCTCCATTTACTACATAAAGTACAATAATTTAGTAATACATATGAACTCTTGGCGCGATTCGAATTAGATATTATAAAAAAGTCCCTCGACTACAAATTATTTTAAACGTCTATACTATTTCGGCAACAAAGAAGTCATCATCCGTGTCAACACTATAAAGAACTATTTATTAAAAAAGGTTGTCTGGAAATCCGCCAGAGAATATCCTTCTCATCAAGTAGACAGAAATCGACCTTTCCAACCCACGGTGTTGAGTGTATTGGAATTTTGATAAATGTAACACATTTCAAGAAATTCTCGTTTGGATTTTTTGTTTTCAATATGTAGAATTTTTGGATTGTTGAAATCTATAAACAGACATTGGAAACCTGAGCTCTATATATACTTACCTTTTAAACCTAAATAAACCAATAAAAAATAACTAAATTACACATAACATCTTCTTACTATCGAACACACACACACACACACACACAAAACACAAGTTTGAGTTTATAAAAAAGAGAATTCTTCAGTTTTGCTGACCTAAAACCCACCCATAAAGTTACATACTATTAAAAAAGCAAGGTTGTTACCATTTTACTATAATATATATATATATATATATATATATATATATATATATATATATTGTCTGTATGTTTATATCGACCATCATTATTTTACAACAGTTAATCAATTAAAATACACTAACCTGTAACGGTTGCCAATTGTGCTGGTATGAAAAATGTAGTGGACTGTAATCTGCATCTGTATCACCGCCGTAAACTGCATAAACAAAGTGTTTACCATTCTTGAGGCGTTTTCACCATGTAACATGTTTAATTTCAGCAATAATTATTAGCATTAAATTACGAGGATAATGCGCTAAGCGTGCCTTATTCCTTGTTAATCTTCTTATATGAAAATATCTGTGTGACATAAAGTTACTTCGTCACGCATCTTTAGCTGCTTTGTTGTTATTTCCACCCCTCTAACGTCGCTATCATTCGGTCCTTGCTTCGTCGAGCAGTCGCCCGCTAGCAACTGCCTTATCAACATGTATTCCCGGCTAGAGGCGTGCGACCTTCGTATAAATTACTCTTGTAAGCAGGTCAGGTCGTGCTAGACCTAAAACTATTTTTGGTACCTTCTACTAACGGTTGGTAAAGTATACATTTTAAGAACTAATTTAATTTGGTTTCATTTATTTAGCGCGTCAATTAGGAGTCGTTACTTAGGATTTGTCGTCTAGGATTTGTAATTTGTCAACTTAGAATTTATCAACGAAGAATGATAGATTTTGGTTTTGATTGCAGTCGTCTCAAATTAGAAATGGATAGTAACGTTGGCCGGAGATTATGAATTTCCATCCAGATTTGTCTTGGAGCAACAGCGCCAGTTCGGTTCGTTATTAGATATAAGAAATATCTTGCATGTGTTTTGAATGTCATAAAAATTTGACAAACGGACTATCTTATAAAGCACGTAAAGTTGCTATTATGTTTTCAACATGTAATCTGAGTAATTCTCAATTATTGTTGAACTGGTTTTATAAGCCGTAGAACGAAATTTTGTCAAGTTATGTTTATATAATTACAAGCTTTGTTCCATCTGAACCTTAGATAATTTCAACGTATGTTTTCGACGTAATACTTTTTTTGTGTTGCACAGTTGACAGATGTTGTCATGAAAGCAGATGCTTTGTGCAGCTGTCATAGAATTTAAACTGAACATTCCTATTTTTGTGATTAGCTTTTATCAACATATAAATTATAAAATCTAAATATGAAAGTTTAAATCCACGCTATGTAAGAATTTAGAAACTGTAATCCACCTGAAAAGATCTGCCCAGGTTAGAAACGTTAATTCAGTGTATTTTGGCTACAAATTATTTTTGATCAAATTTTTAAATCATGTTTATGTTTGAAGTGTAGTTGGTTGTTTTAAAAAACCAAAACCTATACCTTGTTATAGATGTTAATGATGAAATTTTTTTTACTTGTTAAAAGATGTTGCAATTTTAAAAAAGAGTTTTTTTGGTAAACAATTAGTTAAACTTTGAGGCTTTTATTTTGGTCAAATGCGATCAAATCTAATAACAAACAGGTAGAATTCTTGAGTAATAATTTTGTGCCAATACCATATTGGATATACATTTTTTTTTTTATATTTTTATAGGACACAAATGGTGTTCTACATTTTTATTTATTTAATCGTTGCAATTTCTTACAGAAGCTGCATCTTATTTTTATAAGACAGGTTTCTTTTTAACGAAGGCGATCGTTTTATCTTTGGGTTTCCACGTCCGCCCTTAGAATTGTGCTCTGCTATTATCGTGATTATATCAGGACTTGGTGGCGCCTATTTAGCTTAGTTTAGCTTTGGTTTGCAAACAAAATTCGACTTATTCCCCCATTTCTTATTGCTCTACCCAGGAATAAACCCCTAGCTATGTCGGAAGATTTTTGTTCACTATCGCCAGAACGTGGGGCTGGCATAAACTAAAGTGGTTACACTAAAGCCCATTTGAAGAAAAAAGTTACACTAGCGCCTCAACGTTTAGGGCCCCGAAAAATAAAAACAAATAAAATCAAACAACAATAAAAGGGTTCAACCATAGAAAACCTTATGGTCAAAGCACACCGAACTGCTTCTTACGGTCAGTCCCGTTGCCAAGTTAATAATGCTCTGTCTAATGCGCGTCTTGAACTGTGTATACGAACCAAAAAAGGCACTCGCGCGCACTTCTTCCAATATCCAAAGTTGTATGTATATATGTTATAGGATAGGCAATAACAGAAAAAGAACTTTGTTAATGTAAATATCAAACCAGAATAATATAAAATAATGATATGTCACCAAAAATGCTATAAAATGGATAACATATCGCCCACCAAAATTAGATTGAAAACTTATTTTAACCAATGTAATTAAATATATACAAATGCGTAATACCACAAAAAGTTAAATAATAATGAATGCGTAATTCCAACAAAAAAAATTATTGGGAGAAGAAAAAAAATTAATTTTTCCTTTGTCATGTGTCCTCTAATGGGACAGCCCACAATTTGACCAAAAGTCGTTTAATAATGCCGTGTACAGATTGAACTTGCGCCACTCTGACGACATTATCTGTACCAGGATACAAGTGGGTAATGCGTCCCAGTCGTCAATGCAATGGAGGGGTATTGTCCTCTTTAATTAGGACAAATGTCCCAATCTGAACAGCGTGAAGAGATGAAAACCATGTAGTTTTCTGCTGGAAAGTATGTAAGTACTCGCTATGCCAACGGCGGCAAAAAGATTGTTGGATTCTCTGAATGAGTTGCCAACAATCTAAAATTGATAGTTTTAGGTCCAAGATATTTGGGCCAGGAAGCACTGAAATTAGTTCGACTCCTAAGAAATGACACGGTGCCAAATAAAAAAAAATCTTGAGGATTTGTACTTAATGAACGCAAAGGACGAGAATTGAGTATGGCCTCAATCTGAATTAATACGGTATTGAATTCTTCATACGAGAGAATTTGAGCGCCGATAACCTTGTTGAGATGACTCTTAACTGACTTGATGCCAGCCTCCCACAACCCTCCGAAGTAAGGGGACGACGGGGGATTAAAAATAAATTCAATACCCTCTGCGGTTGCAACATGCTGCATAAGTTCTGCCAGTTCACGGGCAGCACCAGTGAAATTTGTGCCGCAATTACAGTAGATTTTGGCACATTTACCACGACGAGCAATGAAACGCCTCAATGCCGCTATAAAAGCAGATGAGAGTAGGTAAGAAGGCCGGTTTGACTTCAAAACGGTGCACGCGTATGTTTTTCCATGTAATATACGCGTGCACCGTTTTGAAGCCAGACCGGCCTTATATACTTTCAATGTAAAATACGTGTGGCCACGTTTTGAAGTCAGACCGGCTTTATATTACTTCCAATGAAACATACGTGTGTGACTTCAAAACACACGTATGCTACGTTGAAAAATGTAAGTGCGTACAGAGAAAATGTGGAGCTGTTTTGAATTCGGTTTTCTAGCGAAAAGTTATAAAGTAGGTTAGACGCAAAATATCGCATCTAAGTCAATTGTATTTAATTAAAGTGGTTTCCGATTTATGTTTTTTACTTTTGTTTAGAGGCTGCAAATACACATAGGCCGGTTTGACTTTAAAACGTGTCCACGCGTATGCCACGTTGAAAAAATGTAGGTGCACGTAAAAAATGTGGAGCTGTTTTGAATTCTAGCGAGAAGTTATAAAGTAGGTCAGATGTGTCACTCTGCAAATACACATAGGCCGGTCTGACTTCAAAACGTGTCCACACGTATGCTACATTGAAAAAATGTAGGTGCATGCAAAAAATGTGGAGCTGTTTTGCATTCGGTTTTCTAGCGAGAAGTTATAAGGTATGTCAAATTCATAATATCACATCTAAGTCAATTGTATAAAGAATGCTGTATTTAATTAAAGTGGATTCTGATTTATGTTTTTACTTTTGTTTAGAGGCTGCAAATACACATAGGCCTGTTTGACTTCAAAACGTGTCCACGCGTATGCAACATTGAAAAAATGTAGATGCGTGCAGAAAAAATGTTGAGCTGTATTGAATTCTAGCGAGAAGTTATAAAGTAGGTCAGATGCAAAATATGCTAAGGCCGGTTTGAATTCAAAGTGCGACCACTCTGCAAATACACATGGGCCGGTTTCAATTCAAAATGTGTTCACTTTTGTGATAGGTTGAAAAGTAGGTTAGCAAAGTACGCAGATGGTGGTAATCTGTTATATAAAGAGATTGCTCTTAATATTAATTTAATTAGTCGAAATTTACTGCATATTTACATACCTACATATACAAACATGTATATAATTGATATTTAGGGATATAAATACAAGAAAAACGAGTTTGTGTGCAAAGAAATTGCGGTTTTGGACTTGTTGGAAGGTGTTGTTTGGCATCAAATTTTTAAACTGCCAATGCACTCTAGTTGTTTGAGCTAAGATCATATAAAACATAACTACTAGGTGACAAAGAATATTCATGGTCTTTCTTGGGATGAATCTTCAACGACTGGAATGGTGTCATCGTATATAGCGCTTTATTTGAAGCAAATTATCCGACCCGGTGAAGAAGTATGTGTGAAGGGTCTAGAAAAGAAGAAATGGATGGAAACCTATCTAATGCAAAACGTTGTAACTGATATGCTTGCACTAGGTTGTCCTAAGCTATCGGAGTTAAAAATCAACAATCGTTTACTATGTAACATCCATTGTTATAGACAGCAATAATAATCTGCAATGTGCAAAATTAAATACCTTGTTATTAAAAGAATGGTTTAATAATAGTCAAAACCAATAGAAAGATTGTGTCTTTATTATTTATTTTAATTTAATTTTACAATGTTAGCCTTATTAACTATTATTAATATAACAACTTCTAGCAAACATTATTTTTATCGATCCAGCTATTGTTTACGTTAGAGAAGCCTAACCATTTTACAAAGACTTTATTTGCACGCTTTCTTAGAACTTTTTCTACCAGGTAAATTCCTGGATGTTTAACCTTTTGCAACTCTATTTCATAAAATGCACTTTTGATTTCTTTCTCGTCTTGATCTTCTAATATATATGTTGTCGGATTGGTTACGTTTACCTTTTTAATCTTAAAAATTTCATTTGACCAGTTTGGCGTGTAACCTTTCGTAAATGCTTCCCTGTGTTTACTAATCCTCACACTGTCTTTAATTGAATATTTTGGTATTTTGGTTGCAAGTTTGATGTGGGTAAATGATGATTTAAGAACAGTTTTTTATTTGATTTATCAACTTTTACAGGTTTGACTCTAATAGTACTGTGAACTGTATTGTTGTATTGATTCACAATATCGCTTAAATTTTTTATCCAATTGTAAGAACCGTTCAGGTTAAACAAGCGCCACATTTTTCCCTTTAAAGTTCTAATTACACGTTCTACAATGCATGCTTTCTTTGTAGAAAAAACACTATAATGGTTTATGCCATATGTCTGCATTAAGGATCGAAAGTGTTTGTTATAATATTCTTTACCAAAATCAGACTGCAAATTTCTTGGTGGATTTTTAAATTTATTTAAAATTGTTTTTATTGCAGCAGTAACATCAATACCAGTAGATAGAATAGGTATGTTCTGGCCCACTCGTGCGAGCCAACACAGCAATATATATATATTTTTGGATGTACATTCCCATGGGAGGAGAGGGATTTTCTCCCTGATCCCTCCTTGTGGGCTGCCTTGGGGCCTCCTTGTAGGATTTTTATCCCGATGGAACCCCCCACCCTTCCTCAATCGGCCTGCCCCACCCTACCTACTATTTAATTTACATGTAAATTCCCGTAAGAAGGAAATGAGGAGAGGGATTTTCTCCAGGTTCCCTGGGTTTAGCACACTTCGTACCTGATCGAACCCCCTACCCTACCTACTCGAACCCCCCACCCTACCTACACGAACCCCCCACTCTACCTACTTGAACCCCCACCCTACCTCTAGACCCCCACTCTACCTACTCTAACCTCCCACCCTACCTACTATTTCTGATCGAACCCCACACCCTACCTCGATCGAACCCCCCTCTACTATTTGGCGGTTGTTGGGGGGGGGGCTGACACGTGCAGACTTCCATCTATAATATCGTGACGTCATAGCGTTATAGTAGATAGAGGAAGTCGGTCTTGTATCCTCCACCACCACCACCACCACCAAATAGTTTTATTCGACCAAGCATTACATCTTTCGAGATAAACCTATCTTGTTTGCTATCAATTAATATTAGATTTTTCTCAGCTATCCGAATCTTTAGGAATTTTTTAGATAACATTATCCCCCAGGAAGCTACCCTCATTTTAAGATTTTTTACCGATAGCGATTTCTGACCGTTCTTATAAATTTTTTAGCCCTCCGATACATCAAATTAGTCTAGAACTTTATGCAAAATACGAATCTGCAAACATATTTAAAATCCGACCATCCCTTACCGTTTTACATACATACCCTCTGCGGGATAAATCTTTCTCCACATTTCCACCCACGAGATAAATGTACCTTGTTTGAGCACAGAAACAGAAATAAGCCTCAATATATATAAAGTAAAAATGTATTATACAATCTATACACAGTAGTAATAAATTCTTTGTATATATCTATATTTACAATAATATTATCATTTCACTGGTGTGTGCGATGATCAACAGTGTACACCAAATAAATTACGCTTTAAACATTAATAGGAGGAAATGAGGAGGGGGATTTTCTCCAGGTTCCCTGGGTTTGGCACACTTCGTACCTGATCGAACCCCCCACCCTACCTACTCGAACCCCCCACTCTACTTACTTGAACCCCCCACCCTACCTACTCGAACCCCCCACTCTACCTACTCGAACCTCCCACTCTACCTACTCGAACCTCCCACTCTACCTACTATTTCTGATCGAACCCCCCACCCTACCTACTCGAACCTACCACCCTACCTACTCGAACCTCCCACTCTACCTACTATTTCTGATCGAACCCCCCCACCCTACCTACTGAACCCATCACCCTACCTACTCAAACCCCCACCCTACCTACTGAACCCCCACTCTACCTACTCGAACCTCCCACCCTACCTACTATTTCTGATCGAACCCCCCACCCTACCTACTCGAACCCCCACCCTACCTACTCGAACCTCCCACACTAGTAAAAGATAGAAATAGTTAGGTAAAAGGTAGCGATAGGTGTGAATAGGTAATTAGAAATAAAGATAGGTGTAGATAGATAGAAATAAGTAGAGATAGAGGTAGAAATAGATAGAAATAAGTAGATAAGTAGTGATAGGTTGGATAAATAGATATAGGTAGTGTTAGGTGAGTAGATAGGTGTATAGATATAGCAGGTAAGATTAAATTAGAGTGTAGTTATTTAAATTCGGAAAAACCGGGAAGGGTTTTTCCTAGAATTGAAATAGGGGGGTTATGTAGTGGTTTTAGGGCTAAATTTAAGTATAAACAAGGCAATTTTAAACACCCTGTATAGAGGAAACAACCAGAATTTACGTGCGAAATTTATTTCATTTAGTTCATTTTAAAGTTCATTTTACCATAATTTTACAAGTAGTGATTAAAATTTAGTTAGGTTAGTAAAGAAAATAAATTGTACAAGCCAATGCAAATTATTAATTAATTTAATTGAATTTAATTGAACGGGTAATTGCGTCTAATACGCATAAAAGCATGAAAAATCGATAATACCAAGGTGAAACGCTTTGCTAACACATAAACAGCGTTGAATATAAAATGCCTTGAAACGCAACCTCCTAGAAATCTTGTTTTAAAAACGTTTGTTATTGAACACCTGCAGATTTTGGAAAGGTTATGTTCCCCTAATTTGTATAGATAAAATACAGTATTCGAGGTATATTGTACAAACCGTAGAATGTATCGTATAAATGCTAGCTAAAAGTTTCCTTAAAGCGCAGAAGGGATAGACGATCAATGAAATACGTCGGAATGAGACAGGCATAATAACAGTTCACTTCAAAATGCACGTATTCAGTCCACATGGGTTAATTTGAAACGCGGACAGTAATATCGATTCTCTACCGCTCAAGCGAGGGTAAAAGGAAACATACAATATGCATAAGAGAGGAATAGCGTTAGTATAGGCGGGATTTTCAAGACGTCATTGAATATTTTATTAGTCTATATAGTTAGTAGTATAACAGACAAACACGGAAAAATTTGAATGCGGGCTTTTCGGAAAATATAATAACGACGAGTTAAATTTCGAAGATTTCGAAAACGGTTGAACCAAAACTTGAAGAACGAATTAGTTTAATTAAATGTTTCGCGTTAGGAGGGTCTGGAGAGGTTACATTCGAAGTGTATAAATACTCGAAAAGAATTAGCATCGCTCTCTTTTAACTTCGCCCTCTTAGTATTTTCATCGATTGAGACTACGTACAGAAATTTACCACGAGCTTGAAAGTATATAAAATTTTTAATTTAAATAGTACTGTGTTGGCCTCATAATTTGATACGCGGATTGTGTCGAGTCTAGAATTTTATTGAGCTGCAACATATATCTTAACAAGCTCGTGAAGTAACGTAAATTAAACTAAATTAAACTAAAGTACGCAATTATGAAAAAAATGTAATAAAAAATAAATTTGGATTTGGATGCATCGTGTAGGCAGAGCATGCAGCACAACTTAGATGGTGTTCATCTACAAATAGCTAGAAGCGGCCAGCAGAGCAGAACCACGAAACCGAGAGCGAAAACAACTTAACGTCTTCGTCAACGGAGTAGAGATCTTCAAGAAATTCCAGGTAACGCTTTAGAATTTGTTGTTTTTATAAACTATGAAGATTGTTGTGATGTTGCGAACTGTGAAGGTATTTTGCATTATTTTGCGTATTAAAAATAATACGCATAACTAACTTTTATTATAGTATTTAAATATTAATCTAAAGGTGTATATAAAGCTTATTAACGTTCCATCAAGAATTTAAATTTTTATTGTTAGGAGTACATGGGTTTTTTGTTTGCAGTAAGCGTATGCTAAGTAAAAAGCATACATTAATCATAAAAAAAACTAGGTTATCATGAACTAGCTCACTATACTCCAGAGTGTCCTAATTAAAATTAATTATAAATAAAGAACGAAAAATAAGGTATTATTCAGGGCCCATTTACTCCGGATACATTCAATGTGTTTAATATTTCTAGTTAAAATTCTGGACTTTACAAAAATAGAATTTATTGAGGTTTTGACTTGAGCACCGAAATGTAAATAATCTTGAAGTTTTATTTGTAGATAGTGGTAAATAAATATTGTATGATTGTTGTATTATTTTGTGGTTTTATGGAGAGTGCGTGAACGGTAAAGAGTATGATAGTAAATCTAGGTATCTAGGTAATCGTTTGTACTGTTATATACAGTGTGCTCTCAACTAATAATATTTATAGTGACCTATTTGCTCCTATAATATCTGTAATTATTGTAGCATTTACAAATGCTTCTTTTATTTAATTCTTTAATATCTTATTATATCGGCCTACAATTCCGTATCGCCCAGTATAAATTTAATTTTGAATATTGATTAACATATATAGAGTTGTTAAACACGTGAAGGTTTGATAAGAGCGGACGCGCTATCTTTCAAACTAGTTCATATAAGGTGAATTGATATTCATTTTTGGATTTGATGGTGCCGTGAGCACTCGTGGCTAATATGCCACATTTATCTCATCAAGTACCTGCGAGTACTTATTTATCGCGTTCCCCTAATAAAGGGGTACGTATTTAGTAATAATATCTTATTATACGTTTATCTTGCTCTATTGTAATTCCCTTTGTATTGATTACCTTAGGAAACTTTTGGGAGTTTGAAATTTTTAAAGTTTGGAACTTGGAAGTTTGGAAGCCCAGATAAATCTGGACAGGAGATTTGATACAGCACAACAAATATTGCGGAAGTAGCATTCCTGTATCGTCACCTGGTAAAACAAGTTCTGAATCTATTTTCAAACACTAATCGTCAATCTTGGAAACCCTGGTCATCTGTATTGTAACATAACACGCCCGGATGCACATCTGTTATACACCGTCAAGGGTCGTGTTCAGCATACGAAGCTAACGGATAACAAGGTCGTATATCTCTTTCCTTATCTTATTTAGTTTATTTTGATGCTACTATCAGCCTGTCAGAAGAATCAAGTGTTGGTAGATTCCTATAACATGTATTTGTGTGTATAAATTGAAGTTCTTTGACGTTATATTTAAATATTTCCAAGATTAAAATAGCGTACCTAATATTATTATCAACTGGAGATGTATTAATCTACTCTATTGCTTAAATTATTGTTACCATAATTTTTTAACAACTGAAATCCACATATGCGTAATCATTTATGTTGGTTTGTAACAACGAGGTAACTATGGTAACTACGTTGATCGTCGCAAACTCTTGAAGTTTATAATAATCACTTTTTATGATTTCATATTTATTTATTTGAATTACTCGATCATGAGAGCTTGTATTCAATATTATTTGAAATGACATTATATGCGATGCGCTAAAATTTACCCTCTCGACTACTTTATTTATAATAATTGATATCTTTTACATACGCTTGAGTTACACTCAATTTTCCTGTTTCCAGTTGAATGTATCACTGCGTCTATTACCGAAACAGGTGGTGCCCAAAATATTTCCGATTTAGTCAAGTTATTCGTTTGAGATTTATATTCTCATTAAATTTTCTGTCTCTAAGTGGTCCGAATTTTATTCATACATAAACCCACGCCTATAGTGCTCTCGAACGAACCCCAGCAGTTAGCCGGCAAGGTGCGTTGTTGTTATATTTTCCTGCCACTAATATTTTCTTTTAAAAAACAACACCACATTATGTACTTTTGTTACTTGGGAGTTTCTCTTGTTTATTGTACGACCCTTTTGACTTAACCTACCCCTAAATTAACCCTATAATTACAGCAATATATAGTGAATAAGATGAAATAATAACTTAGACTTCTATGCAAAACCCAAATGATCATTTCAAATCGAGCTAGTTATTAAAAGATGGAAAATATAAGCTCTTGGACAGGACTTGAACCTGTATCTTGGTTTTGCCGGAACAATGCGTTTACCAATTACGCCACCGAGACCGATGACGACAATTGGGAAATTTACAAATTTAACTTTCAATTACGTTCGGCATTTTTGTCAATCATATCTGACATTGTCAAGTTTTTGACTTATGTGTTTAATAGACAGGAAGTTACGCTCAAAATTATGGCTATAAGCCAAGTATTAAATATATAAATATTTTAGGTAGTTAATTACACAAGGTAAGTTGATAAATACTATCGTATTATAGTTAGGTTAATGTATCGTCGTGTACACGATTTAAATTTGTAAATTTCCCAAATGTCGTCATCGGTCTCGGTGGCGTAATTGGTAAATGCATGGTTCCGGCAAAACCAGGATACTGGTTCAAGTCCTGTCCAAGACCTTATATTTTCCATCTTTCAATTACTAGCTGGATTTGAAATTATCATTTTGGCTTTGCATAAAAGTCTAAATTATTATTTCATCTTATTCACTATAATACGATAGTATTTAACAATTTACCTTGTGTAATTAACTACCTAAAATATTTATATATTTACTACTTTGCTTATTGCCGTAATTTTGAGCGTAGCTTCCTGTCTATAACTGACATAAGTCAAAAACTTGACAATGTCAGATATGATTGACAAAAATGTCAAACGTAATTGAAAGTTAGGTTGATGTATCGTCGTGTACACGATTTAAATTTGTAAATTTCCCAATTGTCGTCATCGGTCTCGGTGGCGTAATTGGTAAACGCATGGTTCCGGCAAAACCAGGATACAGGTTCAAGTCCTGTCCAAGACCTTATATTTTCCATCTTTCGATTACTAGCTCGATTTGAAATGATCATTTGGGTTTTGCATAAAAGTCTAAGTTATTATTTCGTCTTATTCACTATAATACGATAGTATTCATCAACTTAAACTTACCTTGTGTAATTAACTACCTAATATATATACATATATATATATACTATATATATATATATATATATATATATATATATATATATATATATATATATAATTTTGCCTGGACTTCTTATTCTGAAAGCTTTATGTATAGCACAAAACAAACTAAGATGGCAATTTCGACTTGGCAGGCTTATAAACATTCCATTAAATAGAGATGGTGGAATTATCACCACGTTTTTGAAAATTCATGTTGTTGTTGGTTTTAAATACTTCTGAAACATAAATGAAGAGTAAAAAACGGTAACAAAATTAGAATACTTAATGGATCATTAAAGGCACTATAGTTACCGAAGCCCCTTATTTTGTAAAATAAGGTGGTATTCTATTTAACCTGCTCGGGCCTATTTGTAGCTGCCCTTTGCATATGAAAAGTGCAATAAATTACCAATCATTAGGTCCTATATTTAGTATCTGTTTATTTATAAATAAGAAAAATATTATTAATTTACTTGTAAAAATAGAAAATATTATAAATACTATTGAAGAAGAGAAAAAGTATCTGTGTAGATTTAAAAAAAGAAATATTATAACTAAATTTATAAAAAAAATTCCAATACTAAAACTAAACCTTTAGCCGAATTTCAAAAACGTAAGAAATATATAAAGGACAACGATGATTTAATTATCGTTAAAGATGATAAAGGAAACGTGATGGTAGCAATGTCAAAAACAGATTACAATGAAAAAATTTACAATTTGATTAATGACACAGAAACCTACAAAAAAATAAATACAGATCCAACAAAAAAATTTCAAAGACAAACGCTAAATATGATTAAAGAATTGAAAAAATCCAATGCTATCACAATAGAAGAAGTAAAAATTTTAAATAACTGTAGTAGTACATCTCCAAAATTATATGGTTTACCAAAAATACATAAATCAGATAACCCCCTAAGACCAATAATAGCCTCAAACAATAGTCCTAATAAAAAACTATCCAAATTTATAGCTGAAATTTTACAAAAATCTATTAGTGAAAGTATATATAATGTTAAAGACTCTTTCGAATTTGCACTTTTTATTAATAATTTTGAATTACCTCACAATTATGTACTAATAAGTTTAGACGCAGTATCTTTATTTATTAATATTCCAAAATACCTGGTTCTAGAGAACATTAACAAATTATGGAACAAAATTAAAATGAATTGTAATAGATCAAACAACATTTTATACAAATAATAGAATATGTTTTGATAGTAGCGACTTTTGCTTTAATAACTGTTACTACCTACAAAAAGATGGTTGTCCTATGAGTTCTAGCCTAAGTCCCATAATTGCACAAATTATTATGGATGACTTAATACAAGAAGTAATTCCCGAACTACCATACAGATTACCGTTTTTGAAAAAATTTATGGATGATATAATTACAGCTATACCTTTTGATAAAATCGACACAACTTTAGAAATATTTAATAATTACAACAGTAAATTCAATTTACAATAGAAAGAGAAAAACATTATCCAGTTCCTTTTTTAAATACGTTATTAATTAGAGATAAAACTAACAAAATTATTTTAGACTGGTATCAGAAACCTACCACTACAAACAGGTATATTAATTATTATTCATATCATCCATTAAATATGAAAATTAATTTTATTTTAGGACTAAAAATAGAATAAAAAACATAAGCCATCCTTCTTAATACCAAAAGATTTAAACAAACTTTATAATATCCTAAAAGATAACAGTTATCCTACTCCTCTAATAAAAAGACTAATACTTAACCACACTACTAAAATAAACTTTAAAAATTCTACAAATACTACAACCAGTACAATACCTAATTACAAGGTATTTCCATATTTTGATAAGTTAACTTCAGAACTAGATAATATTTTTAAAAATTTTAATATATAACTTGTAAAAAAACCCGATCTAACAATAAATAACCTTTTTTCTAAAATAAAAGACAAAACTATTCCTTTAGATCAAAGGAACATCATATATCAAACTAATTGTTCAAATTGTCCCAATATATACATCGGGCAAAGTTCACAAAACCTCAAGCAGCGGTTAACACAACACAAAAGTGGCATACGCATTAAACCAAATGCAACTGCCCTATCAACACACATTAATACCACCAACCACAAAATTGATTTTAATAATCCAAAAATTTTACGTATAGAAAATAATAAATTAAAACGTGAGCTCTTTGAAATGTGCTACATCTATAAGAATTCTAATATACTTAATAAAAAAACCGACATTGGAGACTTGAGTTCTATATATACCTACCTTCTTAATTTAAAAAAATGTATTTGAAAATAGAAAATTAAGAAAAAAATGATTATGTTATAATATTATTTTACTTACAACCATACTGACACAAAAAAAAATATAAAGATAACTACACAAATTGATAAAAATATTTTAAAATATAATGTATCTACAGAGTGTCATTACAATTAATGCATTTATTTTATACACATAAAGATACCTTTCCCAAAACAAAAATTCTCATATAAACAACTGTTTACAAAAATTAAATATAAAGACAGCATACATCATAATCAAAAATATTTTTACTCTTTTTGACGATATAATTAGTATTATTTTTATTTTTATTTTTAAATTTAATTATGCCATACCCTTTTACACTGTACATTATTATTAATCGTCCAATTGTATCTTATCTCATTTTAGTAAGGATCAGTTATATATAATTTTAAGCTATTAAGTCAACCCTGTTCCCATAACTAATTCATTTGTATTTACTTTTAGTACTCTTGATAATGGAAAAATAAATTTCCGAAAGCTTGAGTTTATAAAAAAGAAAACTTTTCAATTCTGCCGACCTATAACCCAAAGCTAATTATATACAATGTATATATATATATATATATATATATATATATATATATATATTTATGTATTGTTTTTATTGCGGGTTTTAGGTCTGCTGGTAAGTAGGTATATAAACTCTTTCTTTAACTGCCTAAATTTTCGGATTTATTTTTGAATCCTTGATCACAGGCTTTCTATAATTACATAAAAATGAATGGGCTAAACTACACATAGAATCTGTATAAACTTACAAAATTGAGATTAATAAAATGATTGCATCTAAATTAAAATGTAGTCGTAAAAGTAGTTTGCATTTGGCTAAGATGTAAAATTAAAATTTGTATATTCTATTAAAGTATTTAAAATGTCTTTTTGAAGTTTTATAAAACAGTATGACACAATTTGTTTATTTATCTGCATGAGCAAGTGTATGAATGCATGGAAGCGTATGTGTGTAAACGATTTGGCATGAATATGGAGGTAGTGTTTAAACTTTATTTGTATATATACCCATAAAACGCATATTTATACACAACAAAATTTTACGTGTATACACATATATACATATATAAATACACATAAACATATACAAATACATACATACAATCGCACATAAATATACAAAAAAAAATACGTATACACATTCACACATAAATATACATCTATATATCTATACATACATACATAAATACATATATACATACACATACACATACATACATATATATACATATACATACATATATACACATATATATACATATACCACACATACCTACATATACACACATATATACACATACATACACAGACACATTCATACATACATACATATATACACACATACATACATATACATGTAAATAAATATACATTAAGAAATATAGACATATAGACATACATTCATATAATATAACACGTACATATACACACATGTATATATATATATACACATATACACATATACACATACACACACATACATATATATACATACACATATACATACATATATACATATATAAATACATACATACATACACATATATACATACATATATATACATACACACATGCACATACATACACATATATACATACACATATACACACATACACACATATACACATACAATGTATATACATACACATATACGCACAATATAAAAACAATTTATCTAATATATAATTTAAGTTTTAAAGTTAAGTAGGTAAGTATAAATTGAACTCAAGCCACTAATGTCTGTGTTTTGTTCATAGTGTTGTTATTTTTGTATATGTAATACATCTCTAAAAATAACCTTTTTTGTTTATTTGTTTCCATTTCTAAAATTTTTGGATTCTGAAGATCTATTTTGTGATTTAAAGTAAATGAATGATTTGATTAATAATAATTAATAACAACCTTGTTATAAAACTACTAGCAGATCTAGAAAATATTTTGCTAGATACCAATGAAGAACATCAAAATTTAAACAGAGCTTACGTCACTAATGTCTTAACTAATTACCTACATCAACATTCAAGAACCAAATCGAAATTATGGCAAGATTATAAAAAATGCAAAACATTTCTAAAGGAACATAAAGATTTATTAATAGTCAAAGCAGATAAAGGTAATATTACTGTTGCAATATCTAAAAATGATTACATAAAAAAGATGGAAGATTTATTAATTAATGATACCGTTTATATTAAAATTGAAAAAGATCCAACATCAAAATTCCAAAAGAAAACTTTAGATTTAATTAAAAAATTAAAAAACAAAAAAATGATTAACGATTCAGAAGCAAAGGCATTTAACAATTTTAGCAGTACAATTCCTAAAATATACGGTCTTCCTAAAATACATAAAGATAATTATCCATTTTGCCCTATTGTTTCAACAAATAACTCCGCAACTGAAAAACTTTCAAAATTCATTTCCGAAATATTATCAAAATCTATTGAAAATAATAATTATAATGTGAAAGATTCTTTTGAATTTGCAGAATTCATAAATAATTTTCAATTACCACAAAATTATGTTTTAATAAGTCTAGATGTCATGTCACTTTTTACTAATATCCCTAAAGAATTAGTTATAAATAATATAAATAAATTATGGACTAATATTAAATCAAATTGTCAATTTTCTAAAGAAATGTTCTTAGAAACAATAGAATTCTTTTTTAATAACTGTTATTTCTCTTTTAACGATAAATTTTATACACAGATCTTTGGGTGTCCAATGGGATCTAATCTGAGTCCTATTTTTGCACAAATTATTATGGATGAATTATTAGATACCGTTGTGTCACGATTACCATTTAGTATTCCATTTATTAAAAAGTTTGTGGACGATTTAATAACAGCTGTTCCCGATAATAAAATTAATGAAACCTTATATATATTTAATAGTTACAACAGTCACATCAAATTTTCAGTTGAAAAGGAAACAAACAGTCGATACCATTTTTAGACACATTATTAATAAGAAATGCTAACAACCAAATTATTCTGGACTGGTACCAAAAACCCACAAATTCAAATAGATATTTGAACTATCATTCATATCACCCTTTTAAAACTTAAACTAATTTCATTTTAGGATTAAAAAATAGAATTAAACGAATATCTCATCCAACGCTGTATAACCAAAATATTCAAAAATTAACAAATATTTTAAAAAACAACAATTATCCCATGCCATTAATAAATAAACTACTACATAACACTCCAATAAATAATATCTACATTAGAAATAAAAATAATCGCAACACAAATGATGATAATATAAACCAAGAAAATTTAAAAGTATACAAAACACTACCACATATAAATTTATTAACCCAAAAATTAATTCAGATATTTAAAAAACATAATTTTAAATTTGCGACAAAAAATGTTCTAACTGTAGGAAACCTATTTACAAAATTAAAAGATAAAACATCAACAATTCAACAAAGAATTGTTGTTTACCAAATTAATTGTTTAGAATGCGACAGCTTATATATAAGACAAACGTCCCAAACTTTAAAGCAACGAATCACTCAACATAAGAGTGACATCAAAATTAAACCAAATTCTTGTGCTTTATCAAATCATTCATTTACTTTAAATCACAAAATAGATCTTCAGAATCCAAAAATTTTAGAAATGGAAACAAATAAACAAAAAAGGTTATTTTTAGAGATGTATTACATATACAAAAATAACAACACTATGAACAAAAAAACAGACATTAGTGGCTTGAGTTCAATTTATACTTACCTACTTAACTTTAAAACTTAAATTATATATTAGATAAATTGTTTTTTTTTATATTGTGCGTATATGTGTATGTATATACATTGTATGTGTATATGTGTGTATGTGTGTATATGTGTATGTATATATGTGTATGTATGTGCATGTGTGTATGTATATATATGTATGTATATATGTGTATGTATGTATGTATTTATATATGTATATATGTATGTATATGTGTATGTATATATATGTATGTGTGTGTATGTGTATAATAATAACTTAGACCTTTATGCAAAGCCCAAATGATCGTTGCAAATCGAGCTAGTAATTGAAAGATGGAAAATATAAGGTCTTGGAAAGGACTTGAACCTGTATCCTTATTCACTTTAATACGATAGTATTTATCAACTTACCTTGTGTAATTAACTATCTAAAATATTTATATATTTAATACTTGGCTTATAGCCGTAACTTTAAGCGTAGCTTCCTGTTCTGTGTGTTTGTTACTTTTACATGTGGTTGAGATATGAAACTGTGACCAAATCATTAAACAAAAATTGCATATAGTTTACAAAAAAGATTTGCGGAATCATAAATTTAAAATGTATATTTTCCATCTTTTAATAACTAGCTCGATTTGAAATGATCATTTGGGTTTTGCATAGAAGTCTAAGTTATTATTTCATCTTATTCACTATATATTGCTGTAATTATAGGGTTAATTTAGGGGTAGGTTAGGTCAAAAGGGTCGTACAATAAACAAGAGAAACTCCCAAGTAACAAAAGTACATAATGTGGTGTTGTTTTTTAAAAGAAAATATTAGTGGCAGGAAAATATAACAACAACGCACCTTGCCGGCTAACTGCTGGGGTTCGTTAGAGAGCACTATAGGCGTGGGTTTATGTATGAATAAAATTCGGGCCACTTAGGGACAGAAAATTTAATGAGAATATAAATCTCAAACGAATAACTTGACTAAATCGGAAATATTTTGGGCACCACCTGTTTCGGTAATAGACGCAGTGATACATTCAACTGGAAACAGGAAAATTGAGTGTAACTCAAGCGTATGTAAAAGATATCAATTATTATAAATAAAGTAGTCGAGAGGGTAAATTTTAGCGCATCGCATATAATGTCATTTCAAATAATATTGAATACAAGCTCTCATGATCGAGTAACTCAAATAAATAAATATGAAATCATAAAAAGTGATTATTATAAACTTCAAGAGTTTGCGACGATCAACGTAGTTACCATAGTTACCTCGTGGTTACAAACCAACATAAATGATTACGCATATGTGGATTTCAGTTGTTAAAAAATTATGGTAACAATAATTTAAGCAATAGAGTAGATTAATACATCTCCAGTTGATAATAATATTAGGTACGCTATTTTAATCTTGGAAATATTTAAATATAACATCAAAGAACTTCAATTTATACACGCAAATACATGTTATAGGAATCTACCAACACTTGATTCTTCTGACAGGCTGATAGTAGCATCAAAATAAACTAAATAAGATAAGGAAAGAGATATACGACCTTGTTATCCGTTAGCTTCGTATGCTGAACACGACCCTTGACGGTGTATAACAGATGTGCATCCGGGCGTGTTATGTTACAATACAGATGACCAGGGTTTCCAAGATCGACGATTAGTGTTTGAAAATAGATTCAGAACTTGTTTTACCAGGTGACGATACAGGAATACTACTTCCGCAATATTTGTTGTGCTGTATCAAATCTCCTGTCCAGATTTATCTGGGCTTCCAAACTTCCAAGTTCCAAACTTTAAAAATTTCAAACTCCCAAAAGTTTCCTAAGGTAATCAATACAAAGGGAATTACAATAGAGCAAGATAAACGTATAATAAGATATTATTACTAAATACGTACCCCTTTATTAGGGGAACGCGATAAATAAGTACTCGCAGGTACTTGATGAGATAAATGTGGCTTATTAGCCACGAGTGCTCACGGCACCATCAAATCCAAAAATGAATATCATTCACCTTATATGAACTAGTTTGAAAGATAGCGCGTCCGCTCTTATCAAACCTTCACGTGTTTAACAACTCTATATAATTTAATCAATATTCAAAATTAAATTTATACTGGGCGATACGGAATTGTAGGCCGATATAATAAGATATTAAAGAATTAAATAAAAGAAGCATTTGTAAATGCTACAATAATTACAGATATTATAGGAGCAAATAGGTCACTATAAATATTATTAGTTGAGAGCACACTGTATATAACAGTACAAACGATTAAAACGCATATCCAAGAGTAGATACGAGCAAAGATAAGAATTTAAAAATGTAAGAAAGCGCAATAAAATTAAATCAGTGAAAATTCTGCATGAATTGGTTAGATAAATATTCAAAAAAGGTGCGTTAATAATATCATTTCAAACGCACGCAGAAATTATGCATTATTTAAAAGCGTACGTGATCTAAAAGTATCACATTTGTTCAAAAATCCAATTTATTAGGAAATAAACAAACGCCAAATTTATTCCATTCAGATTAGAATAAGGCCAACAACAATAATACGTGATTTGTTGGACGAAGATTCCTGGGATTTCTGAATTAAATGTGAGGTATTATAATGAATTACGTGACTTTCTTAGCATCGCTTCATGCAATTGAACTAAACAATTGGTAAACTTTCCTAAAATAACAAGAGATAAGACACTTGAATTCGCCCAGCACGTAAAGTCAACAAATCACAAACAAAAGGGGCCGATCCTATAAATATCATGACAATTAAATATCGAGTTAGTATACTTTAGAAACTGCGCAGTCACTATACTTGAAAGTGCTAAATATTTACGCGAATAGTAAATTAAATTAAATTAAAAATTAAAGAGTGTGAAATTGTGCAAGCGAGCCGTACTTCTAAAGACGTATGTAGATCAGATTTAGTGAAATTATACCATTTCTAATAATAAATAAAACAGGGCTTTTAATTACCATCTTGGTCACCGCTTTTACATACCATCTTAATCACCACTCTTAATCACCACTTTTAACTACAATCTTAAATTGCAATCGACATAACGATCCTAATAAAGATTCCTGTTAATTACAATCTTAAATACAATTTTGGATAAGAGACTCTGGAGAATGCTACCTGTTCAAGCAATTTGATAATCTCTGAAAATAGTAAATATTCTATTACGAAAATGAAAAACCTTTCATTGGAATAATCTCACCAATAACGATTTGGATACTAATTTGGCTGGATGTCGACTTCAATTCTAGGGAATGCAGAACACCTACTAAACTACTGCAGGTTAGATATTTTGATTCGATTTATTTCTAAAAATGTTTTTATCTCAATAATAATTCAAAGTGTAAGAGACGACAAATTGGGGTTTCTTGTACAAATTTGTGAAAAGTAATAGACATCTTGAAAGGTTCAATAGGTCTCTAAACGTAATAAAAAGCTCGTTTTGCTGGCTTGATCTTCTAAGAATCTGACAGATGTATATAAATTAAAAGGGGAGAAGATATTTAAAAAGGTTGTAAATATATAATCATTATACTGTGTATTGTGGAGGTGCTTTGTTTGATTGAATCAGCTAGTCGAGGTAAAAAATTATAAATTAACATTTATACAAATGCTTGTTAACCCTTAATAAAATATCATAGCATTTATATGACAAGTCCAACTGTGGGGCACGATTATCATAGCATTTATATGTACGCCCAAGCCGTGGATCGAATATCATAGCATTTATATGGTCTGCCCAAATCGTGTGGCTAAATATTAATATAACAACAAATGGCTAACAGGGGTTAACACAGCAATATGTATATGTTTTATTATCGAATACCCGTTTTCCGTAACTGGATACAAATAGAACCACCTTGAGTGCAAAAGGCCGTAAACAAGGGGTTCCGAGATAGAGCGTGGACTGTAATTATTAAGGGGTGAGGGTGAGAACAGTTTATAGGAGTATAATCATACAAAGACATAAAAAACACTTACTGAAAGTTCCTTTGGCACTGGAGAGGCACTAAACACTGTAACTAACGCTTTTGGCCAAGGTTTGAAGGAAAGGAGCGAGACAGGAAAGGAAGAGTCCAATGCCGGATTAGAAGAAGAGAGCGGATTTATTTTTATTAGTTGTGGCTATCACGAGACTTGACGACCGACGCATTAACTAGCGCTAACCATTCGGACCCGCTCGCGCGGAGAGAGGGAATGCCCCGAACGGGGACAGATATGGCGCGTACATACCGCCCACCTAAAATTAAGAAAAAATTTTACAAAAAAAACGAAATATAATTAGAGCTAGGCATTTCCTCCTAACCGCAGAGTACGGTTAACCCGCCGATACTCGGGTGGGAGAGAAGAAAACAAAGAGAAAGAAAACAACTAAAAGTGTGACTAAAATCGTAAAAAAAATTAAAATTATCCTAACGAAAGTTTAAGTATTACTTTTCTAAAGGAAGGGGAAGAATTTTATTCACGGGACGAACGAAGGTACCACGAGACGTTTTTACTGAAACAACACGAGTAACTCCGTCGCGACCGGGAAATAGCTTTTCGATACGGCCTAGCGGCCATGACAAAGGCGAGGTATTTATTCCTAGGAGAAAAACCATATGACCCACCTTCAAGTCGTTATCCAAGGAACGGTTCCACTTTGTCCGCTGCGTGAGTGTGAGTAAATATTCGTTCGACCACCGGCGCCAGAAAGATTGAGTGATTTGACATAAGCGTTGCCAACGTGAATGTAATTTGATACTCTCGGGAAGCGTGATTTCTGGCAAACTCAGAATTGGACCCCAATCAGAAAATGACCAGGGTTAGGTAATCAGGGCTATCAGTAGCGTCCGAGGAGTAGAAAGCTAGAGGTCGGCTATTCAACACGGCTTCGATACGAGCAAATATAGTTGTGAGCTCCTCAAATGTGAGGACCTGTTGACCGATAGTTCGCAGTAATAAGGCTTTTGCGGATTTTACAAGCTTCCCAAATGCCACCAAAATTAGGTGCATATGGGGGTTAAATTGCCACTAACTTGAAGAACAGCCATTGCAGAAAATATTTCCTCATTATTTTGACGCAAAATTCACTGGCTTCCTTCAGCATGCGAGCGGAGCCAATAAAATTTTGCCACAGTCTGAATAAATGGAATCAGGAGAGCCGCGACGAGAAACAAAACGATTAAAGGATGCCATAAAGGCGTTTGTAGAAAGTTCAGAAACCAGCTCTAAATGCGCAGCTCTGGTGCACATGCAAACAAAGGCACATAGATAAGATTTTCGATTAGAAGAATTTCGATTTAACGAAGCTTTCGTTAAAAAGGGGCCAGCAAAATCAATTCCGACGTGAGCAAATGCGTGAGTTAATTGTACACGAGAAGGAGGCAGATCGGACATTAATGGCTGAGGGGGCTTAGCGTTTAATCTAAAACAGGACAAACAATGGTAAATAGTTTGCCGAACTAAAGAGCGCAGACCAAAATCCAATAAGTTCGGAGAATAAGAGAATGTGTCATAGAGGGGCCTGAATGTAACGATAAAAGATGATAATGTTTGCAAATTAATTTAGATAAGTTCGCCCGTTTAGGCAATAATAGAGGATGCTTGCTAGTATAGGGCAACTGAGAATGTTTCAAGCGACCGCCCACCCTAAACAAGCCTTGGGAATCAATAAAGGGCGATAACCTTCTAAACGAGAGAGGACGATTCTTATTTTTTTTCATATAATAATAATTCTGAAGTAAAAAACTGACGTTGAGTCAACTTTACACAAGTCATCAGACCATTTCGGAATTCGTCGCAGGAAATGGGGCCTAACATTTTTTCTCGGGGGTGGCGACAATTGTGAATAAACCGATTCACATATGCCATGCTGTATTGCAAATGAGATAAACAAGAGAATCGCTCCATAAAATCACAAAATTCATTTTGTTCTGTAGCAATAAGCGAGACAGGAATTTGTTTCAATTCGGGAACTTCCCCCTATAGGAGGGAAAGAGCTGTTGAGGTTGATAAAATCGTAATTGAAATTGCACGAACCATGCCACCACAATTCGTTGTGCAATAGTTGAAGTGGAGAACAACCTCTTGAAGCCACGTCTGCGGGATTATTTTCCCGCAAATATGACGCCACTGAGAAATAGTAGTATATTCCAGAATTTGGCTAACTCGATTTCCCACAAATGACTTGAGCAAATATGAAGGAGTCTGTAGCCAGGTTATTACTACTTGAGAATCAGAAAATAGTTTCGTTTCCAAAATTGGGTAAGAAAATTTATTTAAAGTAATTGAATGAATTAATTTTGCCAATAAAAGAGCACCGAAAGTTCTAAGCGGGGGATACTTAAATATTTTAGAGGAGCAACCTTGCTCTTAGCTTGAATTAGGTTGCAATTCACTGAATCACCACAAATTATATGTAAATAGACGCAAGCGCCGTAACCCCTTTCGCTTGCATCACAGAATCCTAACAATCTGTAGGTTCCCGTGAATTGAGACAAAGACGAGGAATTTTAGCTGCGATAATATTGTAACTTGGTTACAAAAATCTTGCCATTCAGAACACCAATTATGGTCGGGGACATCATCCCAACCTAATTGTTGTAACCAAAGCCGTTGTAACAGGTGTTTGACTATAAAAATTACCGGGGTTAACCAACCTAACGGGTCGAATATACGAGCCATATAAGAAAGTACGGCGCGTTTATTAAACGGGCCTGCAAAGGAATTACGTTATAAGTGAATACGTCTAATAAAGGATTCCAAACTAAACCTAATATTTTTATACCGCTCACTTGATCAGAGAAAGTAATAAGAGTTTCTAATTCCGATTTTCAAAATCTTGTAACAATTCCACGGCATTGCTTGACCATTTACGCAAATGAAATTGTCCGAGAGAGAAGCTTAATAAGCTCGCGCTGTAGCTGTCTCGCTTCTGTGACACTACAGGCACCAAAATTACATCGTCCATGTATGTGTGATGCATAATAGCTTCGGAGGCCATAGGGTAAGATTTACCCTCGTCAATTACTAATTGTTGAAGTACTCTTTGAGCCAGAAATGCGGAGGGCGCTAACCCATACGTGAGAGTTTTGAGTTCATATTCACAAATATTTTCTTGAGAAGTAGATCGCCAAAAATGTGCTGGAATTGACGATCCGAGGAACAAACCAGAATCTGACGGTACATCCTTTGGATGTCCGCACAAACAGCAATTTTGTGACAACGAAATGCGGATATTATTTCGGTAGATTTCCTTGTAGCTTAGGGCCAGAATATAACCTGTCATTAAGAGAAATTCCTAATGAATCAGTAGCAGAACCATTGAAAACAACGCGTAGCTTCGTAGTGCTACTTGTTATTTTAGAAACTGCATAATGCGATAGTACATAATCGGTTGGGGTTTCGGCAACGGACATGTGACCAAGATCAAAATATTCCTGCAAAAGCCATTATAAGCATTTAGCTTTTCAGGAGAGAGTAAAGACGCCTTTCTAAATTTAAATAGCAATTATAAGCGGCCCGACGATTTTTACCAAGCGGTTCAATACTATGATTGAAAGGAAGAGCAACCGTGTAACGACCAGAATCGTCACGCGAGTGGGTTGCGAGAAAATGCGTCTCACAAAACACATCTTCTGGGGAGGTTTCCGTGGAATTTTAATTTCTTCCAATTCCCAGAAATTTCTTATTTCTTTATCTATAGCATCAGATTGAATGAAAAGTGAAGTAGCGTTAACCGTAGGGTTAATACACGGAACTTGACCGAGCAGCACGCAACCAAACATGGTTTGAATCGCCAAAGGGCGGCCAGGAATAATAGCGGAATGTTCGGAAAACAGTACTTCGGCACATATCTCGGCACCTAGAAGAATTTCTACGGGCAAGGATTGATGGAAACTTTATCAGCCATTTGCATATTTTTAAATTTATTATAAACAGAAATGGGCAATGAACTACCCGGTATATTTCCTGTTATTTTAGGAAATATTGAAGCCTTGAATTGAATTCTATTTTGAGAATATTTAGAATAGACTGTGCAACAAACAGTCCCCTTGGACTTTATTAAAGCGTCGGAAATTCCACTAACTTGGCGGGAATCCCTAGTACGCTGAAGACCCAAACGTTGAACACATGTACTAGTAATTGCGTTTATTTGAGATCCAGAATCAAAACGCACCTTACGGGTTGTAAATCCTGGTTTATATCTAAAATAAGAGCCTGCACTGTTGCCAACAGCACAGTATAATTTTCATGAGAATTCGAAACATTACAAGCCGAAACTATTTCGGGTGCTATTGCAGTAGAGGATTTTCCGAATTATGCACCACCTCGTTGGGCAGGGGTTTATGCAACAAAGTATGGTGATATGAGGAATGGCAAACTTTACATTTACCTTCAGAATTGCAACCTCGAGTATGATTACCCAAGCATTTAAAGCACAAATTTAAAGTTTTAATAGTGGAATAACGATCGGCAATATTAAGTGCATGAAATGTTGAACAACCATAAATTTTATGAGCTTCACCACAGCACGGGCATGAAACTCGGGCAGCTTTAGCCGTAGCGGCATTTTGCGAACTTTTCATTAAGAGAGGCTGATTGAAGTTGGATTTGAAACGAGGATGCGCATTAGGTTTAATAACCCTATCTTTTTTCATATCGTCATAAAGCTCAGAGGTTTTGCTTTGCAACGATAAAAAATCGAAGAGCTGAGAACAAGTAGGAACTTCGGAACCTACTTTTAGATCAAAAGCATTTTGCGATTTGAACTCAAGATTACGGTAACACAACGAAAATAGTATAAAGTCGGCCATATCTTCGACCTTATCCGCCGCCTTCAATGTGTTAACAGCGTTAAAATGAATATTGATGAAGTTTGAGAGAGATCCAGATGATTTAAATTGTAATATTTTATTTAAATAATAGCTAGTAATTCTACGGGGTGAGTTATAGCGTTCTTCTAGCTTATCAAAAGCTTGTTGGTACAAATTAGCCTCAAGGGCTAGATCCGAAATTAGGGCGAGAGCTTCACCCTTAAGATAGCTACGCAAATAGTGATACTTACGAATTAGCGGGATTTGTTCGTTTTCATGAACCAGACTCTTGTAAAGCGAAATGAAATTTTGCCAGTTTTCTACACATCCATCAAAGGGGGTTATACTTAGAGGTTTTAAATAACTTACAGAAGTTTGAGAGGGATTAGTTGAAGTATCATCAACCGATTTTGATGCATTTTGTTTGATATCTAAATACCGCGTACGAATAACGTCTAACAGATTGTCAAACGAAGAACTTTGAGTTTTAATCTCATCCTTTTCGTCAACAACCGAATTATAGGTTAAAATTTTATCGTAGACAACATCTAGTTGTTGTTCAATACTTTGCATACGTAGATATCTCGCTTCTACGGCAGCTAAACGGGTTGCGGTACGAACATAATCGGCAATTTCGGTTAAGCGCGCGAAATAGTCTTCAAGTTTTTTCTTTAAAATATCACCTTCTGCCATAATTAAGAACTTTATGAATAAATTAACAATAGTTAAGTAAACTAACGTACGTATTAAAGGACGGCTTGTTTGTAAACAAACAAATTCTGAATGGAGTGCAATGATCTTGATATTGAAATATGGTAACAATAATCTAATTGCAATGAACTTGAACTCGAAAGAATGCACGTGCGATTTAACAACAAATTGAAACGTACAGATAACACTTTCAAATCGTTTCTATTATCAAGTACTAAATGATTTACGAATTTGTGAATTAATAAAGACCTACGTTTGTATGCCTTTGAATCGATGAGGCGAGAAAGAGAGAACGATATAAACGTAGTTCTAGATCCGGCTCGAAGGACCAAATGTTTTATTATCGAATACCCGTTTTCCGTAACGGGATACAAATAGAACCACCTTGAGTGCAAAAGGCCGTAAACAAGGGGTTCCGAGATAGAGCGTGGACTGTAATTATTAAGGGGTGAGGTGAGAACAGTTTATAGGAGTATAATCATACAAAGACATAAAAAACACTTACTGAAAGTTCCTTTGGCACTGGAGAGGCACTAAACACTGTAACTAACGCTTTTGGCCAAGGGTTGAAAGAAAGGAGCGAGACAGGAAAGGAAGAGTCCAATGCCGGATTAGAAGAAGAGAGCGGATTTATTTTTATTAGTTGTGGCTATCACGAGACTTGACGACCGACGCATTAACTAGCGCTAACCATTCGGACCCGCTCGCGCGGAGAGAGGGAATGCCCCGAACGGGGACAGATATGGCGCGTACAATGTATATATATATATATATATATATATATATATATATATTACTTTCTCAAAACACATTCGAGGATTTTATTAATTTACCCAAAAATCGTCATAAATTTCACACAATAGTTAAATTTTTTAAAAAAAATTTCTTACCCAGATTCCTCTCTTCATCACCTTAATTCTTCAACCGTTTCCCTGGCTAGCTCAGTTGGACCTCCTCTTGGATACCTAGATTTACTATCATACTCTTTATCGTTCACGCACACTCCCAATAAAACCACAAAATAATACAACAATCATACAATATTCATTTACCACTATTTACAAATAAAACTTCAAGATTATTTACATTTCGGTGCTCAAGTCACACCTCAATAAATTCTATTTTTGTAAAGTTCAGAATTTTAACTAGAAATATTAAACACATTGAATGTAACGGGAGTAAATGGGCCCTGAATAATACCTTATTTTTCGTTCTTTATTTATAATTAATTTTAATTAGGACACTCTGGAGTATAGTGAGCTCATGATAACCTAGTTTTTTTTATGATTAATGTATGCTTTTTACTTAGCATACGCTTACTGCAAACAAAAAACCCATGTACTCCTAACAATAAAAATTTAAATTCCTGATGGAACGTTAATAAGCTTTATATACACTTTTAGATTTATATTTAAATACCATAATAAAAGTTAGTTATGCGTATTATTTTTAATACGCAAAATAATGCAAAATACCTTCATAGTTCGCTCTCACACATCACAACAATCTTCATAGTTTATAAAAACAACAAATTCTAAAACGGTTTAGTGGTTCTGCTCTGCTGGCCGCTTCTAGCTATTTGTAGATGAACACCATCTAAGTTGTGCTGCATGCTCTGCCTTCACGATGCATCCAAATCCAAATTGATTTTTTATTACATTTTTTTCATAATTGCGTACTTTAGTTTAATTTAGTTTAATTTACGTTACTTCACGAGCTTGTTAAGATATATGTTACAGCTCAATAAAATTCTAGACTCGACACAATCCGCGTATCAAATTATGAGGCCAACACAGTACTATTTAAATTAAAAATTTCTATAAACTTTCAAGCTCGTGGTAAATTTCTGTAAGTAGTCTCAATCGATGAAAATACTAAGAGGGCGAAGTTAAAAGAGAGCGATGCTAATTCTCTTTGAGTATTTATACACTTCGAATGTAACCTCTCCAGACCCTCCTAACGTGAAACATTTAATTAAACTAATTCGTTCTTCAAATTTTGGTTCAACCGTTTTCGAAATCTTCGAAATTTAACTCGTCGTTATTATATTTTCCGAAAAGCCCGCATTCAAATTTTTCCGTGTTTGTCTGTTATACTACTAACTATATAGACTAATAAAATATTCAATGACGTCTTGAAAATCCCGCCTATACTAACGCTATTCCTCTCTTATGCATATTGTATGTTTCCTTCTACCCTCGCTTGAGTGGTAGAGAATCGATATTACTGTCCGCGTTTCAAATTAACCCATATGGACTGAATACGTGCGTTTTGAAGTGAACTGTTATTATGCCTGTCTCATTCCGACGTATTTCATTGATCGTCTGTCTCTTCTGCGCTTTAAGGAAACTTTTAGTTAGCATTTATACGATACACTCTACTGTTTGTACAATATACCTCGAAAACTGTATTTTATCTATACAAATTAGGGGAACATAACCTTTCCAAAACCTGCAGGTGTTCAATAACGAACGTTTTTAAAACAAGATTTCTAGGAGGTTGCGTTTCAAGGTATTTTATATTCAACGCTGTTTATGTGTTAGCAAGGCGTTTCACCTGGGTATTATCGATTTTTCATGCTTTTATGCGTATTAGACGCAATTACCCGTTCAATTAAACTCAATTAAATTAATTAATAATTTGCATTGGCTTCTACAATTTATTTTCTTTACAAACCTAACTAAATTTTAATCACTACTTGTAAAATTATTGTAAAATGAACTTTAAAATGAAATAAATGAAATAAATGAAATAAATGAAATAAATGAAATAAATGAAATAAATGAAATAAATGAAATAAATGAAATAAATGAAATAAATGAAATAAATTTTGCACGTAAATTCTGGTTGTTTCCTCTATACAGGGTGTTTGAAATTGCCTTGTTTATACTACATAACCCCCCTATTTCAATTCTAGGAAAAACCCTTCCCGGTTTTTCTGAATTTAAATAACTACACTCTAATTTAATCTTACCTGCTATATCTATACACCTATCTACTCACCTAACACTACCTATACCTATTTATCCAACCTATCACTACTTATCTACCTATGTCTATCTATTTCTACCTCTATCTCTACTTATTTCTATCTATCTACACCTATCTTTATTTCTAATTACCTATTCACACCTATCGCTACCTTTTACCTAACTATTTCTATCTATTACTAACTCTTCACCCTCTTATGTCATATTGTTTTCTCCTTTCATTTCACCCTTTAGTCCTTTATTGACTCTGTACGTACCCGTTTTATACTTTTCTCTTTATCTTCACTTTTTATATCTTTTAACACTACCTACTATCTCTATCAATTCTTATCCTACCTCTACCTACCTAATTATATACCTACATCCAACTACCTCCCATATTTATCCTATACCTAGTCTTATTCTATGAACACCTACTTCTACTTTTCTATATACACCTATTTCTATCCCAATCTATTTAAATTTTCCTCTATCATACACCTATCTATATTTTTCTATATACACCTATCCATATTTATCCTATTTCTACTTTTCTATATACCTATTTCTTTCTCTAACTATTTAACTTCTACACTAAGATTCACCTATCTCTATCTTTTTGTCATTACGCCTCATCTTCTTATTTAAATCTAACTCTTTTCTTATCCTCCAAGTCTTTCTTCTAACTATCCTAATACTCTTCATCACTATTTCTCCTACTTCTATTTCTATACTTATCATCCCTGTTACTTTACATAAAATAAACTTATCCCTATTCTCCTGACTCTTAAATATTTCTTCTTCTTCAGTACCTACACTTGTTTGTTTGTCATTTATTATTATTTCCTTTTCTGCGGACAAACCCAACGATACTACCTCAACATCTTTATCTTTTTCCACTATCCAAAACTTTTCATCTCTTCTAGACCCTTTATGTACAATGTTCCTTTCACAAAAATCTTTTAAATTCAAATTCAAATGACCAAAATTATCTTTGCCCTTTAACTCACTTATGCCTATATTTACCTCTAGTGTGTCACATAATGCTATTTTTACTTCAATCTTTCTTAATTCTGACTCGTTATCCACTATTAATGCTGCGCCTGACTCTACCTCTACTTGTTCAGCCTCTTCTTTCACTATTACTTGTGCCTCATCTAGCTTTTCCTCACTACATTCATCTAAGTCGATCTCTTTTTCTTCTTCATCATCTCCCTCTATACTATTTATACATAATCCCATGTCATCTTCTGTGACATCATAACTTGCCTTCCAGGGCAATATCCTATCCCCAATCCTAACTATTTTTCTCTCCATATCTATTATAACTCCTAACTTCATCATGCAATTGACCCCTAATATCCCTTTAAACTTTAACCCAGGTACAATTATAAATTCTTGTTCACAGCTTACTGAACCTAACTCTATTTTCAAAATAACCACGCTATTCACAACAGCAAATCGTTTTTTATTCGGTGCAACCAGGTGATTTCTTTTTATTGGCATTATCCTGTCACACACTTTATCTTTAATTTCATCGACGAATTTCTCCGATACCAAACTCGCCTCAGCTCCTGACTCTAATAATGCTCCTAAATTTTTCTCAAAAATCTTAATCTCAATTATGGGCAAACAAAATTTTTTCTAATTTCTGGCTCAATTTCTTCTTCTATTTTCAAAAATTCCCTAGGATGTTCATATTTGTACACAGTGATGTCTAGTGGTTTGTCCTGCTCTAAAAATCCTGTGCAGGTCTGTTCTCCCTACTCGGTCCTGGCCTTGCTGTTACTTCCGCGTATGTCCTTGGCGTCTCCACTTTGTCCGTGTTGTTACCTTCCCTGTTGGTAT
The DNA here is from genome assembly GCA_036346225.1 of Platerodrilus igneus. Taxonomy (NCBI): domain Eukaryota; kingdom Metazoa; phylum Arthropoda; class Insecta; order Coleoptera; family Lycidae; genus Platerodrilus; species Platerodrilus igneus. The sequence goes on along the minus strand of JARFIW010001513.1, from coordinate 2,929,346 downwards.
TTGCTGTCCCCCTCATGTCCGGTGAACTGTTTTGTATCGTTGGTCCCGGTCTCGGTGCAGGTCCCCTACCTACACTGTTGCTCCTATAAAATGTCCGTCGCGGTTCCCAATTTTGTCGCTGATACATAAAATTATTCCCCCGTCTTGGGTAAATATCCCGCCTGTTGAACCTAACCGTGTTTACCTGTCGTTCCCTATTTTCCCTAGGTCGTCCACTGCTTACTTCGTCATACCTCTGCAGGTATTCCAGAAACATCTTTCTGTCCACAAAGTTCTGTAACGCTACGTGCTGTCTCACTTCAATCTCAAAATGCCTTGACAAGTATTTTATGATCTGTCGGTCCGTCAGTGGTGGGTTCAGTTGTTTCGCTATGCTATACTTTCGTATAGCATATTGCTCCCTACTTCCTAAAAATTCTCCTATAAATTTCCCCGTGATCAAATCGTCTCGTACCTGGTCCTGTCTGTGGTCACTCCAGTAATGTTTCAAAAACCTGTCCTCAAAGTTAGTGTAGGTGTCAATTTCTTGTCCTATTAAATTGTACCAAGCTTCAGCATGGTCTTTTAGTAAAGCTTTTACAACATTTAATTTCGTCTGTTCATCGTATAAATTATTTATTAAACCTCTAATATTGTTAATGAATATTTGCGGGTTTACCCTACTATCCCCATAAAATTTCCTCTGTTGCTCTAATCACACATTACCTGTTACAAACCTTGGAACATCTCCCATTAAAGTTGCTAAATTCTGTTTAATCCCGGTCACTTCTCTCTCTATCCGTCCTAACTGATCCTTCCATGAGTCTGTTACTTCAGTCATTTTAGTATTAATTTCGTCCTCACAGAAAATCCTTACATCTGTCCTTAATTGTCCCATTTCCAGATTTAAACCTCTAATATCACGTTAATTTTTATCTACCATATTCTCAACTTCCCCCATTTTTATCGTCAAGCTATTTTTAAATTGAGAAAATTCTTTCGTCAAATTATCAATTTTCTGACTAATTTGCTCAAACTTCTTGTTAGATTCTTCCCTACTTAATCTCATTTTCTCTAATGTTCTGTTAGATTCTTCATTCATCTTTTCTAGCATTCTCAAAATTAATTCATTTCCAGCTTGTCCCGATTCCGTGCTCGACTGATCCTTACTACCTCCAGCTTCCTCCATTTTCGAATTTTTATCACACAAGGCACTATCGTCTCTTCCAATTTCCACTCCTTGACTACTTAACCACTCCTTTCCCTGCATACGTTCAAATCACTCTCCCACACACTCAAAATATTCTTAAATTTATAAAAACCATACTCTCTCTCTCCCAGATCGCCAGTTTCCTGGAATAAAATTATTAAATTTTATTTGGAACTCGAGCCTCACTTTTGGGTCGCCATAAATTGCCGTGGAACTCAGGTAAAAGCCTCGCCAGAGTAAAAAAAACATTTGAGGCCCACGTTGGGCGCCATAATTTGCCGTGTATCCTTTATAAGCCCAGTACTTTCTCAAAACACATTCGAGGATTTTATTAATTTACCCAAAAATCGTCATAAATTTCACACAATAGTTAAATTTTTCAAAAAAAATAATTTCTTACCCAGATTCCTCTTTTCATCACCTTAATTCTTCAACCGCTTTCCTGGCTAGCTCAGTTGGACCTTCTCTTGGATACCTAGATTCACTATCATACTCTTTATCGTTCACGCACACTCCCAATAAAACCACAAAATAATACAACAATCATACAATATTTATTTACCACTATTTACAAATAAAACTTCAAGATTATTTATATTTCGGTGCTCAAGCCACACCTCAATAAATTCTATTTTTGTAAAGTCCAGAATTTTAACTAGAAATATTAAACACATTGAATGTAACCGGAGTAAATGGGCCCTGAATAATACCTTATTTTTCGTTCTTTATTTATAATTAATTTTAATTAGCACACTCTGGAGTATGGTGAGCTCATGATAACCCAGTTTTTCATGATTAATGTATGTTTTTTACTTAGCATACGCTTACTGCAAACAAAAAACCTATGTTCTCGTAACAATAAAAATTTAAATTCCTGATGGAACGTTAATAAGCTTTATATACACCTTTAGATTTATATTTAAATACCATAATAAAAGTTAGTTATGCGTATTATTTTCTATACGCAAAATAATGCAAAATACTTTCATAGTTCGCTCTCACACATCACAACAATCTTCATAGTTTATAAAAACAACAAATTCTAAAGCGTTACCTGGAATTTCTTGAAAATCTCTACTCCGCTGACGAGGCCGTTAAGTTGTTTTCGCTCTCGGTTTCGTGGTTCTGCTCTGCTGGCCGCTTCTAGCTATTTGTAGATGAACACCATCTAAGTTGTGCTGCATGCTCTGCCTTCACGATGCATCCAAATCCAATTTTTTTTTTTATTACATTTTTTTCATAATTGCGTACTTTAGTTTAATTTAGTTTAATTTACGTTACTTCACGAGCTTGTTAAGAAATATGTTGCAGCTCAAAAAAATTCTAGGCTCGACACAATCCGCGTATCAAATTATGAGACCAACACAGTACTATTTAAATTAAAAATTTTAATATACTTTCAAGCTCGTGGTAAATTTCTGTACGTAGTCTTAATCGATGAAAATACTAAGAGGGCGAGGTTAAAAGAGAGCGATGCTAATTCTCTTCCAATTTTTTGTACACTTCGAATGTAACCTCTCCAGACCCTCCTAACGCGAAACATTTAATTAAACTAATTCGTTCTTCAAGTTTTGGTTCAACCGTTTTCGAAATTTTCGAAATTTAACTCGTCGTTATTGTAATATCCGAAAAGCCCGCATTCAAATTTTCCCGTGTTTGTCTGTTATACTACTAACTATATAGACTAATAAAATATTCAATGACGTCTTGAAAATCCCGCCTATACTAACGCTATTCCTCTCTTATGCATATTCTATGTTTCCTTCTACCCTCGCTTGAGTGGTAGAGAATCGATATTACTGTCCGCGTTTTAAATTAACCCATGTGAACTGAATACGTGCGTTTTGAAGTGAACTGTTATTATGCCTGTTTCTTTTCGAAGCATTTCATTGATCGTCTATCCCTTCTGCGCTTTAAGAAAACTTTTAGTTTGCATTTATACGAAACATTTTACCGTTTGTACAATATACCTCGAATACTGTCTTTTATCTATACAAATTAGGGAAACATGACCTTTCCAAAACCTGCAGGTGTTCAATAACAAATGTTTTTAAAACAACATTTCTAGGGGGTTGCGTTTCAAGGTATTTTATATTCAACGGCTGTTTATGTGTTAGCAAAGCGTTTCACCTTGGTATTATCGATTTTTCATGCTTTTATGCGTATTAGACGCAATTGCCCGTTCAATTAAACTCAATTAAATTAATTAATAATTTGCATTAGCTTCTACAATTTATTTTCTTTATGAACCTAACTAAATTTTAATCACTACTTGTAAAATTATGGTAATACTTGTGACTTTAAAATGAACAAAATGAAATAAATTTCGCACTTAAATTCTGGTTGTTTCCTCTATACAGGGTGTTTGAAATTGCCTTGTTTATACTTAAATTTAGCCCTATAAAACCACTACAATATATATATATATATATATATATATATATATATATACAGTATAAAATGCAGTACATGGGGATCTTGGAAACTGTAGGAGATACGATCTTGGTTAAATGGGACAAAAGTTGCATACTTATGAGGGTATGTCAGATCGGTTTTCAAATTTTAAAATTTTTCCATAGGTTACTAGATAGAGGCAAAAAACACAAAATTGACGATTTCTTTATTTGCTCGTAGTTAGTCTACTAATTGAAATAGAATGTTCAAATTTGGTAGGTTATGGTATTTCCACATTGCGCTTCATATTTTCAACTTAGATTTTGTCTAGGGCATCTAGATTTTGCGTGACGATGTTCAACTTTTTATTTTTAATAGCCGCCATATTGGATTTTTACATTTTTGAAATGCTGACAAAAAACCCTTTCCAAATAGGTATAACATGGCTATGTTTGATTGAATCAAAACACTAAAAATCACATAATTATGTTTTGGTCGTAGTAGGCTTTAATTTCCATTATGACAAAGAGAAACAATTGCTCTAAAAATTTTAAACTCAATTTTCGGTGGTAATAAAAACAGTAAAAAACGGTAGAAAATTGAAAATAAATCTGTATTAATCAGAACTTACATAACTATGCATTAACAAAGAATAAATACAAACTAGCATCTATTCAATACAAAATATTATTTAAGCTGTTTTTAGTTGTCATTCATGTTCAGACAATTGCAAATTAACAATCAAAGGAAAAAAATATAACATTAGTCAGCCACAGGAATTCATTATTTATTTTAAATGTTCAAATAAGCCCCCATTTTGTTGAACACACAACCGACACCTTTTATAAACATCTTTACAAGATCGTCTTATCATAGTTGGAGTTATTTTATTTACGGCCTCTTGGACTGCTTGTTGTAATTGGCCTACATTATCATACGTTTTGAGTACATACGACTTTTTAAATGGCCCCATATAAAGAAATCTAGAGGAGTTAAATCCGGTGATCTCGCCGGCCACTTAATTGGTCCCCGATTTCCAATCCAGTTTTCATTATACTCAGAGTTAAAAAAATTAATAATAATCAGAGCATTGTGGGGTGGAGCGTCATGACACGTTTTAAAATAGCTCTTGCCGTAGAATGAGCAACACCTGTTATATTCTGTATTTGTCTAAGAGAAGTACGAGGATTTTCGACAACTGTTTGTAAAACGCTGTTTTCATTATCTTTTTTAATTTGCCTATTTCTTTTAGACAAGCCAAAACTACCACAATTTATTAAATTATTTTGTAATCTCCGAAACATACATCTGTTTGGTTGATGTTTTTCTGGGTATTTATTTAAATACAATTCAGCGGCTTTAACAACATTCCTTCCAGAAAGAATAAAACATTCTAACATTTGATATTTATCACGGTTAGTAAAGCGATCCATTTCAAGCGCATATGCTTTGCTTAAATTTCTATGTAAATTAATTAACTGTTTTTTTAAACTGCACTACTTGAAACATAAAATAAAGGACAAACTTTGACGTTTCTCAGATGTTGAGCAATTGTTTCTCTTTGTCATAATGGAAATTAAAGCCTATTACGACCAAAACATAATTATGTGATTTTTAGTATTTTGATTCAATCAAACATAGCCATGTTATACCTCTTTGGAAAGGGTTTTTTATCAGCATTTTAAAAATGTAAAAATCCAATATAGCGGCTATTTAAAAATAAAAAGTTGAACATCGTCACGCAAAATCTAGATACCCTAGACAAAATCTAAGTTAAAAATGTGAAGCGCAATGGGGAACTACCATGATGTACCAAATTTAAACATTCTATTTCAATTAGTAGACTAACTACGAGCAAATAAAGAAATCGTCAATTTTGTGTTTTGCCTCTATCTAGTAACCTATGAAAAATTTTTGAAATTTGAAAACCGATCTGAGATACCCTCATGATTATGCAACTTTTGTCCCATTTAACCAAGATCGTATCTCCTACAGTTTCCAAGATCCCCATGTACTGCATTTTATACTGTACACGCTGTATATATTTTATTGTTACTTAATTCAGTAAATATATAATGCTATAACAATAGGGTAGTTTAATAGTAGATTAAGTCATAGGGGTCGCAGAATAAATATAAACAACTTCAACTTTAAGAAAAGCAAACAATTCCAGAAATTGTCATAGTAAATCGGTCATTCTACATAACGTCAATTAAGAGGACACTGTATATAAAATATACGGAATTAAATGCATGAGAACATAAACATGTCTAAGTATAGTTTACAAGTAAAGATAAGATTTCAAAATGCAATAAATTGCACCAAAATTAAATTACCGGAAAGCATAGATAAATTGGAATTGCAAATATTTAACAATTGCGTTGAAAATAACGTAAAAGCATCCTAAATAATTTATTATTAGAAAATCGTTACGTGACTGGAATAGAACACATTTGTTCAGAAAACCAATATTCTGTGAAAACAAATAAACACCAGGGGGTTCAATTATATGATAAATTAACAAACATCTAAATACGTGAACTAATGAAAGCCAAAAATTAGAAATCCTCGAATAATACTGCAATATGCTGAATGCGGACGTGACGAACAGAGCATTCATCGAAGATTTAAACTAAGTAATTTGTAAAAATTCTGAGTTCTGCTAGAGAAGGCGAAAGTATCAACCTAGATTGTAAGCACGCCAATGAAAACAATTAAAAAAAGGGCTTACATATACGATAGAAACGGAACTATATTTTAGTCTATATTCAACTGAGCAACAACTATGTTCGAAGGTGTTAAAAACTCACGCAACTAGTGAAGTAAAAATCAAAACAAATCAGATTTAAAAGTGCGAGAATTTGTGCAATGAAATATAAGCCGACCTATAAATAGACGTAAGTTAAACAACTTAATTAAATTCATTTCTAATATTAACGAAACAGGGCTTTAATTTGGGACTTTTAATTTGAGACCGCTTTATTTGGGGACCTTTAATTTGAGACTTCTAACTTTGGACATATTCTAATTTTGGTGATATTATAAAAATGGAGATATTCTAATTTTGGAGATATTTTAAAAATGGACGTATTCTAATTTGGACATATTCCGAATTGGGACGTTTTAATTTTGGATCTACTGTAATTTGGTACGATTTTAATTGGAAGCGATTTATGGGAGGCGATTCTTATATGGGGCCGACATATCAATAAGCAAAGCGGACACAGCAAGGGGATGCAGATCATAGACTAGGATGAAACTCCAGAACCCATTCCAGGTTAGCAATCTTAATACACTTTATTATTGCAAAACTGTTTTTGATTTAATGTTTGCCACACATTGTATATTTGTAAGAGTCATCAAAAAGGCCACTTAAGAAAATATGAAAATGGAATAGGTATCTTGGAACGTTCGAAGGTCCCTGAATATAATTAACAGATATTTTTAATGGCTTTCAGAAAAGCATAAATCTGGTATATGTAGATATTTTGTACAAAAGAAAAATTTTGAGTGTTGTAACTACTATCAATTATTATATTGTGTGTTCTAGAATTGCTTTATTTGATTCAATAAGATTTATTCAGTAAGCTAGTCGGGGTAAAAATCCATTGGGCCTTAGCATAATAAAAGGAATATCACAGCAATTTTATGACATACCCAATCGTGGCGCAAATATCACAGCAAATTTATGGTATGCCCAATCGTGGGGCGAATATCACAGCAATATATATATATATACATATATATTGCTATGGTAATAGGGTAGTTTTGGGGTTGGTTAAGTCACGGGGGTCGTAGAATAAATATAAACAATTTCCACTTTAAGAAAAGCACTTAATTCCAGAAATCATCGAAATAAAACGGTCACTTTACATATTGTTAATTAAGAGGAGACTGTATATAAAATACACGGGATTAAATGCATGAGAACGTAAAGATGTCTAAGTGTAGTTTACAAGTACAGAAAAGATTTTAAAACGCAACAAATTGCATCAAAATTAAACCACCGGGAAGCATAGATAAATTGGCATTGCAAACATTTAACAATTGCGTCGAAAATATTATCGTACAAGCATTCAAAATAATTCATTATTAGAAAATCGCTACGTGACTGGAAGAAAACACATTTGTTCAGAAAACCAATATTCTGTAGAAATAAATAAGCACAAGGCGATTCAATTAGACGATAAAATTAACAAACATCCAAATACGTGATTTAATAAAAGTCAAAAGTTGAAAATTCTCGAATAATACGACAGTATGCGGGATGCGGTCGTGACAGACAAGGCATGCATTGAAAGATGTAAACTAAGTAATTTGTAAAAATGCCAAGGTATGCGAGATGAGGTAAAAGTATCGTCCTAGAATGTCAACAAGCCAATGAAATCAATTGAAGGTAGGGCTTATGTATACGATAGTAACGAAGTAAAATTTTAGTCTATGTACAAACTGGGCAACGACTATGTTCAAAGGTGTTAAAAACTTACGTAAACAGTGAAGTATAAAGCAAAATAAATCAGAGTTAAAAGTGCAAGTATTTGTGCAACGAAAATAAGCCGATCTGAAGATAGACGTAAGTAAACGACTTAATTAAATTCATTTCTAATATTAATAAAACAGGGCTTTTAAATTTGGATTGTAAAGTTGGATTTTAAAGTTGGATTTTAATTTCAACTTTAATTTGGAATATTTAATTGAGACGACTTTAATTTGGGACTTTTAACTTTGAACATACTCTAATTTTGGGTATAATTTAAAACGAACGTATTCTAATTTGGACATATTCCGACTTGGTACGATTTTAATTTGAAGCGATTTATGGGAGGCGATTCTTATATGGGGAACCGGCATATCAATAAGCAAATCGAACACAGAAAGGGGATGCAGATCATAGACTAGAATGGAACTACAGAACCCATTCCAGGTTAGCAATCATAATACACTTTACTATTGAAAACTGTTTTTGATTTAATATTTGCCACATTGTATATTTGTAAGAGTCATCAAAAAGTTCGAAGGTCCCTGAATAATGAAAAGATATTTTTGCTGGCTTTCAGAAAAACATAAATCTGGTATATGTAGATATTCTGTACAAAAAGGAAAATTTTGAGTGTTGTAAATATTATCAACTATTATATTGTGTATTATAGAATTGCTTTATTTAATTCAATAAGATCTATTAAGCAAGCTAGTTGGGGCAAAAATCCTAATTTAACATTTCATAATATTGGGGCTCAAAATGATAATAGGGCAAAACACAGTAAATTTATGACGCTAATCATAGGGGCTCATTAATCCTAAAATTGTCTATCCACAGCAATATATATATATATATATATATATATATGTATATATATATATACATATATATATATATTGTTGTGAATTTAGAGGTTAAATAGGTGTAGACAATAAAATTATAGCAACCGTGTATATAGAAATAGGAGCAAATTATTTACGCGCCAAATTAATTAATTTATATAGTGAAAACGGACGGGTATTAACTTATTTTTTTATATTTAAATTGGAATGTTAAAATTGCATAAGGAAAGAAAGTTTTAGAGTACATAAACAACTCAAGGATACGCATAAGTAATTATAGCAAATTTTATATAATTTTCACATTCCAATTTAAATATAAAAATACCTTAATACCCGTCCGTTTTCATCATATAAATTAATTAATTCGGCGCGTAAATAATTGGCTCCTGTATCTATATACACGGTTGCTAAAATTTTATTGCCTACACCTATTTACCATCTAAATTCACAACAATATATATATATATATATATATATATATATATATATATATAAATTGGAATAATAGAGAATGTCAAATAATTTTTGGGATGAATTTCGTTCGGATGGTTTTTTTTTTATAATATTTAAATGAAAATCATTTGTTGATAATCAACGTTTCGGACTTTATTTAGACCTTAATCTTGATTCTAAAAGTATAATACATTAATAGCTAGAATAATGGTTGAGTACTTACAAAAACTTGATTTCTTAAAGAATTAAATTGACAAACATTTTGACATTTGAGAAAATTATACAGTATGAACGTCAAATTGAAGTAGACTACTTATTTAAATGTATTTAATATGTAAACGTTTTTTTTTAAAAAGGTTGTTAGAAGCAAGGTTGTAGGTAGTATTGTGTTTATCAACAAAGCTATAGACTATTGATTGAAATTATATAGTAGAGTGTAAATATTTGTGAGATTGTGTGTGTCTGTTTTAAAGTTTAAACTATTATTGTCTTTTTGTATATAGTATGATTCTAAAAACAATCTGTTAACATAGTTACATTCTATATCTAAATTTTAGGTAGTTAATTACACAAGTTGATAAATACTATATTTGAAAAAATATATATTACAAAATATTTTACAGATATATTAGAAAAAATATAAATATTTCGGTATTTATTATAACACAAACGGCGCCTCATAGTAGTGTATACGAATAGTATAGGTGGGCATGCATGCGGGATAATGGATGATAAACATCAGCAACTATGAATTTAATTTATTTGACACCACCTCTAAGTATAAAAGCATTATTGCTAGCACAATTAAAATTGTATTGTTGTGATAAATGATTGGTGCAATTACAAATAAAATTGAAGTATCCTTAGCTTTATTCTATCCCTTTAACAGAAACCGACAACGGTCTGGAAAATATTGGATTCGAAATACGCTGTAAACAGGTATACGGCAACTGTCCATTATTCCAAGATACGCCATGAAAATTTCTAGCAAGCCACATGTTATAGAATTTGTACCTAGCTGTAAGCTGATTCCAAATAAATGGCGGTTGAAAGAGGTAGGTTGTATCAATGTGGTTTTTTCAAGAGGAACTCAAATCGATTGTGTGTGACTTTAAATCCTTGAATGTCTACCACTAGTGAACTATTTATTATGCTTCTTGTACAATGTTAGTTGTTCGGTTATACCGAACTATGCATTCGTGAATAATGAGACAGAATGTAAAAGTTTGTGTTTTAAAAGCTTCTTTCATTTGAAATTCTAATCATACTCCCCCTCTTTCTTCCCCACTTTTACTATTTCATTTTTATGTAAGCATTCGGAGACAACCAAAGATGCTTGAGTTTGGAATTGTTGAGGTGTCAATATGGGCTAACTGACACCGCCGTAATGCGATTATTGGAAATTAACGTATATTTCATACAGTATAGAAAATCGGTTGGTTCAAAATCAATTCTAAGATTATCGTGGGGGTAAATGTTTGAACCCAAATATAATTTCATACTAGTCAACTTACAATAATCAAAGTGGCTTCTACTTGTTTTGCGACATTTTTCGGTTTGAAAGGAGCCAATTACATAACGGAGCTTTTCTACTTACGAAGCCGTCTTTATAGCCCACGTATGGGCATGTGTTTTATACAACTCTGGATATTCGTTGTCAACTTCGAAAACTTAATATCCATTATGGCGTTACATTATAGATGCGTGAGCAGTTTCAACCGTTCTGTATCTGGAACAGCAACGTGCGGAAACCGTCAAGATATGTTTGTAATAGGAATTTTGATTACTTCGTTGGCATCTGAAGTGATTATGACTGCATTGTTGGAGTTACCCCTAGTAAGGATTAGCTCTTGCTTAATATTTAATAACATCTTCCTGTAGTTTTCAGCAAATTCTAAAATGCATACGTTAAAATTGCCTTGCGCATCGATGAGGGTTTACATATCCCCAAGAGGGGACCAGTGAGCATTTTTTAAACGCCGACTTTCGCTATAATCCCAAGACGGGTAAATTTATATAGTTGCAGTTATGTCTGGATTATGAACTCAATCGATAATTTTTTCCCAACAGGTTTGCTCCTTTACGGACATAATGCTAGTAATGTGTGTGTGCATGGTTGACGGCTTTATGCGCGCTTTTCTGAGTTTCTCTTGCATCTCTTGAATATCCGCTTGTACTCGGGCAATATTTATTCTAAATTGTGCTTTCGCTTGTTAAATACCAACGACTAATATCACACATGCTATTAATAGAATAATCTATACGTTTGGTTATAATTTGTGAAACGGCAGCGTTCACGGTGAATGGAGCATGTTTATTTATCGTCTTTTTAAGCTGGTTAAAGTCCGCCCTTGTAATATATTGTGTCGTCATACGGTCATCTGACTGCTATACAAATGTGTCTATATATTGCTGAATAATGGAACCACCTCCGAGCCTTGGTTTTCCCTCTTGTTGCCGATACGTTGTCAACCGCGTTTCTAAGTACGCATTTGTGACTACATCATCGTCTTTCTGTGGCGTAGCGACACGCGCCAATCTCATGGTAATGAAACCGCAGTAATCATCATAAAAAAATATACGAGGCGCAATCAGACGCATGTTCAAGCTTGTCGATAACCATCGCGATAACAAATTACAGGACACACGATCTACGCTATTATACGCAACTCGCGCAATTCTTTCATAATCGATGTAATTTTGTTGATGTGACCGGTGTTACCTGCATCTTGCGGGGCCACTAGAAGCTCGAGATGATTACACAGTTTGTTGACATCAGCAAATTATACATACTCCAGTGGCTTCTCGTTATAATACACGAGCGGACCACGCCCACTCAGATTCACAGTTTGCTGCCGTAAGCTTATACATTGTATTACTTCTTTTTTTAATGTCTGCATTAGCCCATGCTTACTCTATTGGTGGTGCGGCGATTAATGTGGAACTGCGCACTCGGTCGAGAAATTTAGGGCGCCTTTTAGGAGTAGATTGTATATCATGATGCTGTGGTGACTAGTGCTGGCTTTTGGTCTCGGGATCCTGTTTAGTATCTTTTAGCAGACCGGTCTGCAGTGTTTGTAGATCTTTTGTAATAGGTGCATAGGCGTTAATTAGTGCAAGCTCCTGTTCGACCACACCTGCTTTTAACGCCTGTAATTTCCTCTCGACTGCTATTCGTACTTATACGAGTTCACGTTTGGGTTTCACGTCGTCTGCCATCTTCCAGAGAAGGGTGGGAAGTGATATACTACCTATGTGCTTTATAAGTATATATATATATATATATATATATATATATATATATATACATATACAGTGTGTCCCAAAATTTTTTATACAAATGGAGAAAAAGTTTATCTTACATTTCACAAAAAAAAATTCTTGATAAAAATCTCTGCATGACTTGTAGATCCATAATTAAGTACAAAATTTTTAAAACATTGGCTGGAATCAGGGAAAATCAAAATAATGATTTGGAGTGATAGTAAAATATATATATATATATATATATATATATATATATATATATATATATATATGCCGAAAATTAATAAGTTATTTGAAAATGGTTGGCCACTGGAACTCTGGCTAATAGTGATCGTAGTTGTTAAAACTCATGTAGAACTGTCGATATATATCGAAAAATGCACTAGAAATGATCAACACGACACTTTTTTTCCGAGTGTCGTGCTAGACCGGAAATTAAAAATTATTTAAAAATGGTTAGACACTGGAACTCAAGCTATAGGTGGTGGTAGTTGTTAGAACTCATGTATAATTGTCGATATATATCGAAACATTTGCTAGAAATGATCAGCACGACACTTTTTTTCGAGTGTCGTGCTAGACCAAAAATTAAAAAATTATTTAAAAATGGTTACACAATGGAACTCAAGTTAAAAGTGATCGTAGTTGTTAGAACTCATGTAAAACTGTCGGTATATATCGAAAAATGCGCTAGAAATAATCAGCACGACACTTTTTTCCGAGTGTCGTGCTAGACCAAAAATTAAAAAATTATTTAAAAATGACACTGGAACTCAGGTTAAAGGTGGTGGTAGTTGTTAGAACTCATGTAGAATTGTCGATATATATCGAAAAATTCGCTTGAAATGATCAGTACGACACTTTTTTCCGAGTGTCGTGCTAGACCGAAAATTAAAAAAAATTTTAAAAATGATTAGCTACTGGAAGTCAAGCTAAAAGTGGTCGTAGTTGTTGGAACTCATGTAGAACTGTCGATATATATCAAAAAATTCGCTAGAAATAAACAGGACGACACTTTTTCCGAGTGTCGTGCTAGACCGAAAATTAAAAAATTGTTTAAAAATGGTTAGACATTGGAACTCGGGCTAAAAGTATTCGTAGTTGTTAGAACTCATGTAAAACTGTCGATATATATCGAAACATTTGCTAGAAATGATCAGCACGACACTTTTTTTCGAGTGTCGTGCTAGACCAAAAATTAAAAAATTATTTAAAAATGGTTAGACACTGGAACTCAGGCTAAAAGTGGTCGTAGTTGTTAGAACTCATGTAGAACTGTCGATATATATCGAAAAATTCGCTAGAAATGATAAGCACGGCACTTTTTCCGAGTGTCGTGCTAGACCGAAAATTAAAAAATTATTTAAAAATGGTTAGACACTGAAACTCAGGCTAAAAGGGGTCGTAGTTGTTGGAACTCATGTAGAACTGTCGATATATATCAAAAAATGCGCTAGAAAGAATCAGCACGACACTTTTTCGTCAAGTGTCGTGCTGGGTACAATATACGTCGTTTATGCAAATAACCTAATTGTTGCAATTTTTTTTATTTTAATTACATATAGAGATGGAACTCGAATATAACTAACGGGAACTCTTGCTAAAAGTTGTGATATTTATTGGTTTCTTATAGATTACAGGAGGAAGTGTCGTGCTAGATTTAGGAAGTTAGCACGACAATTTTTCATTTGTTATTTTTTTGTATTAAAAATGCGGAACTCTTTTTATTTTCTATCAGGAACTCTAGAACTATGAAAAGTGCTACTAGAACTATCATTGTTTTTTTTTTTAATTTAAAGAATGTCGTGCCAACTTCACAGGGGTTGCTAGGTCGACGTGTAACAAATGCGAAAAAATATTGTATGGTGGCATCGCAGGTGTTCTATTATTGAATACTTTTCCTTTAAGAAAACAGTTTTTCAGAACTGATCTTTAACCGAATACTTGTAGTTTTAGTCCGTCGGTTAATACAGAATAAAATGTAGAAAATCAAATTGTCGAATAAGGTTCAAAAATTCCATCTAATGCATTAGCTCAACACTACTAGAAGAAGCTGCATTGCAAAACACTTCTAAAATGTATATTTGGATTGTGTACTCCAATGCAAATGTAATTAGCGCGATATGTTGGTGGAAACACGATGAATCATTTCAATTTTCTTTTACATATTCTGAAAGCGCCATCCCTTCCATGTGAAAGGTAGGCAGGGCTTCCTCGTCATTCGAAGCCACTACCCCAAAAGTTGTGTAACACTTCCATCGCGTTTGTAAGATGCATTACAACACTTGCGACGCCAAACTTTAACTATTTAACGACGCTGAAATAATAAATCTATATAGTACTGAATTAATTAATTGACTGTCTAAGAAAAGATTATTTTATAAAGAAAGTGTTGAACTTAATATCTGATAAAATTAATGTCCAAAATAAATTTGAATATGTAGAATTTTAACGAAAACTACATTATTAAAACATTACCATATTTTGTAAAATTGAATTGAAGATGAATAAAAAGCAATCCCATACTAACATTGAAAATTAGCGAAGTAATATTGAAGGAGAATAGTTCCCACCACTAATTTTTGGGTTTCTGGAGGTTTAACCACTCCCCTTCACATACATATATAAGCTAGGCGTTGCCGAGGGGGGGTTGCAATCTGTGAGCAATAGTCTTCGACATCGGTTGGTCTCTCCACATGAAAGCAGACGTTTAAATAACTAGTGCGTGTTGCAAACAAATAGTAAGTACAATAAATTAATTTTAAATTTTTATAAAATTTATTTAAGGTTAAAAAAAATTTTCCATGGCTCATCACTGAATTTTCCGCTAAATTTTATCATGAGCAGACGCACGCTTCTATTGGTCGCACTACATGTGATCCACGTTGCAATGTAAGTATGCCTCAAGCAGCCACGCGAGCTGCATCTTGAAACTGTGTTTGAGGAAATGTATTTTTCGTAATAAATTTTACCGTTTAGAATAATAAAATGTAGTTAGAGTTTTAGATGGAAAAGTGCATTTCCGTATATTTTCTTGCAAATTAACAGATATTAAAAAATTTACTAAATTACAAATAATGGTATTTGAAATTCTTTTTATATTCAGGGAAATCACCAAGTTGAAAAATTAGTAGTTATAAAATATATAAAAATCTGAATGATTTTTGCCTATGCAATATGCGGTGAGCATAAAAATTTGCAATTATCTGACAAACATCACATTTGAGTACCATAGGTAGAAAATAGGTTAAAGGGAATAAAGTGCATGATATTCTGAATCGTTATTGTATTTGCTTAAAATTTGTAAACTCGCTATTTTAAAGCTCTAAACGTAAAGCCGATTTTATTGGACGCAAAGTTATATCTTACAAATTTAAATAAAGTATATGTAAATGCTATCTGTTACTTTGTAGTACATTATTATAGCCAAAAAGTTGTCCACATTTGTTTCTCTGCAATAGTGTAAAGTTCTTATAAACTTACATTTACTTGTAATATGTATATGTAGCATTAATATTTTACGTTAAAAAACAAGCACTAAAATTGTATAAACTAGTCGCATTGCTACAAAAATATTTTATAGAGGCGCTCGTTGTAAGCTAGGTCAATTTTAAAAATATAATGTAAGTGGATTTGGGTGTACAGATTATTATATATGCATATAGTAACTGGAAACTATAATGCCAAATTAAGGCGTGTCACGAATATCACAATGCGCTTCTAATTCAATATGACCATTGTTGCTATAGTTCTCAACCAAAAAAAATTATTAAAAATTCTTATTTGTTTAAATGATTAGTGCCTATGAAAATTAATTTCGCTTTGATATTGTCAGAAACTTTCACGACCGGAGTCGGCTTGAAATATTCCGTGTTGGGATCATGTCATATTACTAGCTAAAACAGTGGACGTTTCACTTGCTGTCGTGAGGGACATTGTCAGGACAAGACGTAAAACATTACTTATGAATGCGCAGACTCGGGTTACTTAATCACAAGACACTTTTTTGGGTTGATTGGGTTAGTGAGTCTGCGAGTCCGCAAGTAGCTCCTTTACATACACTATTTCGTCGCAAGACATCCTTCGGCTCAGTTGGACATATGAGTCTGCACGTTCAGAGGTCGTGTTTTACAACTATTTCTAATGATGCCTTTTACAGCAGCAGTGGAAACGTCGACTATTATTTTGTAATATGGCACGGTTCAAACCCAAAAAATGTATTGCCATTAAGCAATTTGATTTCTTCCTTGTCTTTTTTTAGTGAAGAAAATTGGCTGTCTGATAAATGAACTTTTCATCAATGTCAAACTAAAGAATTTACTCTATCTGTGAAACTGTTAATTATAAAGAAAATCCATTATCTCGCCTAACTATTAACCTACTAAATAATTCGTTTCTCATAAACTATCATCGATAATTAAAATCCGTGTTACAATTTGACTAGTTTTACCAATTTAAAATATTCTGTTTTGGTAGTGTAGATTCTGACCCCAAAATTTTAAGCTGCAGTATGCAATAACTATAAATCCTAACGAGGCCGTTTCTTTCCAAAAACTAGGCGTCTGGTAATAGTCGAGCATCAGTTTCAGGAGAATCACAGTGCACGAATTTGTTGAACGGCATCGGATGCCAGCCTTTGAGGGCTTCTGCTGAGAACACAGAAATAGCGCAGAAAATGTCGTGTTTAGCGATTGCCTACAAAGTCTCGCGCGTGAAAGCAAAATCATATTATGCACCTCCAAAGATTATCGTTAATTTACGGCTCGGTTCATTAATACGTACGGTTGGAATACATAGTTATAGATTTAAAAATGCAGAAACAAAAATATACGAACTGATGGCTAAATTCATCATTTATTCGTGTATTTGTTAAAATTTAATTGGCATAATCGTATATAAGTGCGCGGTTATAAATTAAAGCCCTTCCATCCGAATATGAGTTCGCTTAGCCCACTAATAAGACATTATTCCCGCAAAATGGCTCCAAGGAGAGTCAACTGCAATGTGGGTTGTCATTCAACCGGTCAAATAACAGGTCCGTGTGAACAAGAGGATGTTGCACCGTACAGTATTTTGTAGCTGCAAAGCGACGACAAGAAATGCGAAGCGCCAGATGGGATGCGACTTAACTGATTACGAGTCAGGCCCGCGCGCGCAAAGGCGTATGATGGCGTCAGATATGCGGACGTTTCTGTTGGTAGCGAAACTGCTCTACGTGCGGGAAATCCAGTCCCCGGATGGAATGGAAACCGTTTCTAGTCAACTAATATCACAGTAAATCAACTAGTCTTGTATAATTTTCCATATGTTTATATATATAAATATATATATATATATATATATATATATATATATATATATATTGCTGTGTAAAGGTCTCGCGTTAGAGCGCGTTAAAAGAGCTGTGTTACCCTCTTATATTTTAGAGAAGGCATTAAAAGAGTAATGTGACACGGTGCAGAAAATTGTCAAACAGCAATCTCAAAAAGCATCTATACATTCAAAAACAATTCTCTTATACAAAAGAATATAGAACACTACCGCTTAAATTTGTACATAAATTTATTTCTAATTATTACTAATATAATCCTTACTTAACTTTGTTAAAATTTACAGAAATCAAAACTCTTTTCTCATGGATAATTTACCTGTTTTACTACCTCGTTGGAAAGTATAATTGGCCAATGATGCTCCACAAATAATCTATTAAAATTTAAAATGTTTCAAACCCTGACCTCAAAACTCTCTGGTAAATATCCATTTACAAAACCAAATTAAAAAAAAAACTTCCTACTTAAATTCAAATGAAAAAATACTCAAATATGGTTACAAACAAAGAAATCTAAAATTAATACTTAATCCAATAGCACGTAATCCAACCCGTGAACGATATTAAATACCTTCCATTTTTATTTTTAAATTGACGTTTACATTACACTTTACCAGTTTGTCCTTATAATTTTAAATCTGCGTTTAGAATCTTATTCCAAGTCCACCTTCCGTTTTTCAATTAATTAACTCGGCATATTCTTTTGCATAAGAACTATCTATGTCGAAGATTGCTCAATTTTTGCAGTGTTTAAACAAAAAAAAAATTTTGTTGCTTATTGATGCAAAGTTACGTTTTAAGAATTACTTCTTTATTAAAAGTTACACGTTTAATCTTAAATACGGATCTGAATATTACATCTATACAAATTTTTGTTTGTCAAAATGAAATAACATTTACATTATTTTCGCACGGATATTTTACACACGGAAAATTATTTAGTTTTTTACAACTTGACGATTGATTTGCATAAGGTTTAAAGTTTGTACACACGGGAATATGATTTGTAATAACGCAGGGTTTATACACGGGATAATCACATAAATAACCAAAGCTATTGCTTTCTTTGTCAAGATTTTTATATTAATAAAGTTAGTATTTTAATTAATAAGGGGCATAAAGTGATATTGTTCCTATGCGGATTAAACTGCTTCTTATATTTATATTTTAATGTTTATTTGTACACAAAGCTATATTATTGATTGAAAATTTGGGTTTGTAAATATACGGGAAGTGTGTTTTGATTTGCATATGAATGACTTTGTAGTTATCTCTTAGAGTGATTATTTACACACACCGGAATATGCTTTGTAAGAACGTGGATGATTTTAATGGCTCTACATGCAATTCGCTTATTTTATACAGAGTGGAACAATAAATCTTCGAAAATTTCAATTCCTTCCGGATTTTTTCTATTTCGGTGGGTTATATTTATAGGACTTGGGTTTCTATGACGAGATGTCATTGAAAACCAAACTACATACATAACTTTCAGTTACCAAATGATCATGTACTAAGCCTAGATGCAATCTCGCTCTATACAAATATTTCAAAATTTCTGGTCTTAAAAATATCGAAAACTTATGGCATAAGATCACTGTTCTATTCCAAAATCCGTTTTTACAGACATCATAGAGTTGGTTTTCAGTACAAGTTATTTTAGTTTTAATAATGAGTCGTTTCTACAAACATTTGGTAGTCTAACTCCTGTATTTGCCAGAATTGTTACGGACGATTTACTAGACGAAGTTATACCCAAAGTAAACGTCACAATTCCATTCATTAAAAAATTTGCTGACAATATCATAACATCTGTACAAGAAGATATAATAAAGGAAACTCTTAAAATTTTAAATAGTTACGATGATAAATTAAATTTACCGTATAATTGGAAAACAATCAATCCATTCCATCTATTGACACTCTACTAATTAGAAAAAATGGTAATATAACTATTTTAGACGTATCAATAACCAAAACACCCTGGCATGCACGTACGCACGCACGCACGCACACGCACACACACTCCACACATTACACACTACACACTACGCAAAACGCACTACGCACTACGCACTACGCACTACACACGACGCATTACGCACTACGCACTACGCACTACGCATTACGCATTACGCACTACGCACAATGAATGACGGAATACGTAATACGCGCTACGCGCTGCGCTCTACGGGCAACGCGCTACGCGCTACGATACGCTATACGCTATAAACTATACGCTATACGCTATACGCTATATGCTACCCGTTACACGCTACATACGACACGCTACACTTTACACGCTACACGCTACACGTTACGCACTACAAACTACACGATACGTACTACGCGCCACACACTACGCACTACGCTCTACGCTCTACGCACTACGCACTACGCACTACGCACTACGCACTACGCACTACGCTCTACGCACTACGCACTACGCACTACGCACTACGCACTACGCACCACCCACCACCCACCACCCACACGCACACGCACCACGCACCACGCACTACGCACGCACCACGCACCACGCACCACGCACTACGCACCACCACTACGCACTACGCACTACGCAATACGCACTACGCACTACGCACTACGCAATACGCACTACCCGCAACCACGCTTACCATCGCTACCACGCACAAATGCGATACAACGCGACACGCACTACGCGGCACACGCACACGCCACACGCACTACGCCAACGCTAAATTAAACTTACGCGACCACGCATACGCATATGCACCCGTAACGCTCCACTGCACCACACTTACACAAAGCCACACGCACACTTACGCCACAAACCACACGCACACGCGCACGCACGCACGCCCACGCCACACGCACACGCACACGCACACGCACACGCAACACGCCTACGCACTACCACGCTACGCCACGCCACACGCACGCTACGCCACACCGCACACGCCACACGCACACGCCACACGCACACGCCACACGCCACACGCCACGCCACACGCACACACGCTCCACGCGCACACGCACACGCCAACGCCACACGCCAACTACGCACACGCACACGCAAGCACCACGCTACACGCACACGCACACGCTACACGCCACACGCCACACGTCCACACGCCACACGCACACGCCACACGCCACACGCTCACTTACGCCACACGCCACGACGCCACGCCACGCGCACACGCACACGCACACGCCACACGCACACGCCACACGCCACACGCCACACGCCACACGCCACACGCCACACGCACGCCGACACGCCCACACGCACACGCACACGCACACACGCTACACGCCACACGCACACGCAACGCCACACGCACACAACGCCTACACGCACACACGCTACACGCCACACGCCACACGCACACGCTACACGCTACACGCTACACGCCACACGCTACCACGCCACACGCACACGCTACACGCCACACGCTCACACGCCACACGCCACACGCACACACACCACACGCCACACACCACACGCCACACGCCACGCTACGCACACGCACAGCCACACGCACACGCTACGCACACCACACACGCACACGCACACAGCACACGCACACGCACACGCACGCACACGCACACGCCACACCTACACGCACAAGCACACGCTACACGCACACGCTACACACCACACGCTACACGCACACCACAGCACACGCACACCACGCACACGCACACCACACGCTACACGCCACAGCACACCACGCACACACACCACACCCACCACACCACACACCACACACCACACCCACACACACACACACCACACACCACACACCACACACCACACACCACACACACACACTACACACCACACACTCACACACACACACACACTACACACCACACACACACACCACACACACACACACTACACCACACCACACCACACACCACCACACACCACCACACACCACACTACCACACACACACCACACACACTACACACCACCACACCACACCACACCACACACTACACACACACCACTACCACACTACACACCACACACTACACACCTACACACACCACACACACACCACACTACACTACACACTACCACACTACACACACACCACACCTACACACACACCACCTACACACTACACACCACACACTACACACTACACCACACCACACCACACCACACCTACCACACCTACACCACACCACACTACACACTACACACTACACCACACCACACGCACCACACCACACCACACCACACCTACACCACACCACACCTACACCCACACCACACCACCACACCACACACCACACACACCTACCCACTACACACCACACACCACACACCACACGCACACCCACACCACACCCACACCACCCACACTACACACACCACACCACACCACACCACACACACCCACACCCACACCACACCACCACCCACCCACACCACACACCACACACACACACCACACACACCACACCCACACCACACCACACCCACCACACACACCACACACACCCACACCACACACACCACACCACCACACACCCACACTACACCACACCCACACCCACACCTACACCACACACACACACCCACACCACACCACACACACCACACCCACCCACACACACACACACCACACACACACACCACACACCACACACTACACACCACACACACACACACACACACACACACACACACACCACACACACACACTACACACCACACACACACACACCACACACCTACACACACACACTACACACACACACTACACACACCACACTACACACCACACACCACACACACTCACACACACTACACACCACACACACACACACACACTACACACCACACACTACACACACCACACCCACACACACACACACACCACACACTCACACCACACTACACACCACACACACACACACACACTACACACACACACTACACACTCACACTCACACCACACCACACACTCACACTCACACTCACACCACACTCACACTGCACACATCACCACACTCACACTCACACTCACACTCACACCCACACCCACTACACACACTCACACTGCACACTGCACACTCACACTGCACACTGCACACTCACACTGCACACTGCACACTCACTCACACTCACCACACCCACACGCACACTCACACTGCACACTGCACACTGCACACTGCACACTGCACACCACACCACCTCACACCACACCACACTCAGCACACTGCACACTGCACACGCACACTGCACACGCACACCTGCACCCACCTGCACCTGCACCTGCACACGCCACGCCACCTGCACCTGCACCTGCACGCCTGCACCTGCACCTGCACACGCCTGCACCTGCACCGCACACCACCCACCACCGCACCTGCACGCCACGCCTGCACACTGCACCTGCACCTGCACACTGCACACCACCCACCTGCACACTGCACACTGCACACTGCACACGCACACCACACACTGCACACTGCACACTGCACACCTGCACACCACACTGCACACTGCACACTGCACACTGCACACTGCACACTCACACCACACTCACACTGCACACTGCACACGCACACTGCACACTGCACACTGCACACCACACCACACTGCACACTGCACACTCACACCCACACACACTACCACACCACACACTCACACTCACACTGCACACCACACCACCACACTCACACTCACACTGCACCACCACCACACTCACACTCACACTCACACTCACACTCACACTCACACTCACACTCACACTGCACACTCACACTGCACACTGCACACGCACTGCACACTGCACACTGCACACTGCACATGCACACTGCACACTGCACACTGCACCTCACACTGCACACTGCACTCACACTGCACACTGCACGCTGCACGCTGCACACTGCACCCTGCACACTGCACACTGCACACTGCACACTGCACACTGCACACACGCACACTGCACACTCACCTGCACACTGCACACTGCACACTCACACTGCACACTGCACTGCACACTGCACACTGCACACTGCACACTGCACACTGCACACTGCACACTGCACACTGCACACTGCACACTGCACACTGCACTGCACACTGCACACTGCACACTACACACTGCACACTACACACTACACACTACACACTACACACTACACACTACACACTACACACACTCACTGCACACACTCACACCACTACACACACTACACCACACTCACACACTACACACTACACACTACACACTGCACACACACACTACACACTCACACCACACTACACACACTCACACACTACACACTACACACTACACACTCACACCACACTCACACACACTACACACTACACACTACACACACTACACACACACACTACACACTACACACTACACACTAC